>JAMKCH010007673.1:0-74874 GCA_023653785.1 Ophioderma brevispina | reverse complement strand
CTTTTGAAGTAACAACTCACCACATTTTAACTCTCCAAAAGACCTCCCTACTTTTAAGTACAAACATTCACAACATGACTTTCCGTCGATTGATTTTTATTTCCGTCGGTTAATATTTTCTATATTATGTTCTCATTACATACAGCATGTTTCAAAATCCTACATTGTGCAAATAAATTTGTCAGGTAGCATAGTTCATAATTCTAAAAAAGATGTCCTATTCATTTGTATGTATAGTCGGGTAGCTTGCTGTAGCTATAATGTCTAATGGCGGCGCCCATGGCTAAGGGACGATTTTTTTTTTATTCGCATTAATAAATTCGATCCAACTGACTGATTAATAACATCATAGGAAAACTACCTAATTTTGCAATCTATTTTGATCTAAGCTCAAACAAGTTGACTCATTTCATAAATTTAGCATTTTGGGGAATTCCGTTCATCTCTATCTAGTTGTAAACAACACCTGTATGATAAGTTTTGAACAAATCATAGTAAACAAAGTCCTTTTCCCGTGAGAAATCTTTTCTCAAGTAAAATTAAGAAATAAAATTCACTCTCAGAAAAAAAGGTGCGAACGAGGTTCTAAACTTGTCCTCTATATGGAACACTGTAAGGTTCTTCAACGAAACAAACATAGTTCTTTAACTGCTGTATAGCACCTTTTTATGGTTCTCAGAACCATTTTCGAGGGTTCCATTCTGGAAGGTTCCTTATAGAGGACAAAAAGTTCTAAAGCCGTATTTTTGCTTAGAGTGTAATATTTGGAGGCAAAATGGAGGCTAATCTAACACGCGACTTGAACTGCGAACTTATAAATTATAGTTCTTAAGCTAAAACGGGTACCGAATATGGGTTATTTCACAAAAACAATATTACCTGTTACGATCAACTGCCATCAAAATAATAATGATTACGTCTGCGAAAGAACGTATCTACCTCTGGCGCTCAATATGTAATAAAGAAATCCAAGTTAAAAGAAGAAAATGAAGGCCACAAACAAAACTGTGCCATGAATGCTCTGAGGAGAAACTGGATGTCATCAATTTCTACTTCAAAGGGGAAACTGTAGCATGATTCCTCCACCAACAATTACTTGTTGCAAGCTTCTATAATGTAGGTCACCTTGCTTTTGACAGATATTTACCTCCAACTCAAAACCAACATGCTAAATTATAAGCAATTTTCAGAATACATAATCGATTTAGTAGATGGCTTGATGGCAAGAAGCGTCAAATGACAGCAGTCACGCTAATGGGATTTATCTTTTAAACTGTCACTCATTTCAGCAATATATTAGCTCCCCAAGTGCAGATAAACCTCTCTGTATTTAGTCTTGTGCCTTGAGAGTAATGTCAACAGGCGACGAAAAGATAAATTCAAATTATGAGAAAACAAAGTTGTCTATATGTCTATCCGCCCTCTATCAATGCACATGTTTGGATTTATTACATTACGCCTTCGATTTGATGAATATGCATCGCACTGGGACCTTGCTTACTTAATTGCAGTATTCGTTTCAAACCCTGTTTATTTCTCATTGGATAATATTTTCTATACACGATCCTTATCAAGATTAAGCCTCATTGACACCACAAGCCGTTAATTGTTCAATCAAACAAAAAAATCGAACAGAAAGAAATGAATGTTTATACAGGAAAGGTATCCTACTACCCTAAAGTGCTTACGACGGAAAGAAACATGATAAGGGCAGAATCGGATATTAAGTCATTACTGTCCGTACGCGCAATTGAGATCCACATCTTTGAGGCAATGCTGTTTGCTCCATTTTGTCATTTGACATTTTTAAGGTGCCAAAAATAACTTAAGAGAATTATACTCTCCTTCACATTTAACCTAAGGCCTCTTATTTTTGACTCATCCGAGTGAATCACTGATAATATCTAATAATATCTTTAATTATTAAATCGAAAAGGAAGAAAAACGAAAAGTAGGCGTTATAACATCAGTTCCCTATTCTAGAGGTTTGGGGAAGAAGTTTGTAAATGTTTTTCTATAGTTTGAATGGTGCTGAATCGGAAAATTTTGGGTTCCGCCTCTGGGGAAATGTGGGGAACTTTGTCAAATTAGGGGTAAAATTAGTACAGGGGGTAAATTTGAAATCAAGTCCAAATGTGTTTCAATATTCACCAATGTATTTGTGTCATTATAAGGATTGAAAAGGGTATAGTTTGTATAATGGGATTCTGATTTATAACCAGGAGCTACTGAAAGGAAAACACGTTCTTGCGGGAGTAAGAAATGAATACTTTTCCCCCGGGTTTGCTATTGATGAGTGGAGTAGTTCACAGAAGGGCGCGTGGATGGAGTAAAGAAGTATTGTAAAGTTAACGAAGGTACAAGTCTTATTTGGTCTGACATAGTTTGATTAAACATTGAAGGTTATAGAATTTGCAACATCTATGGTCTAATATCTTCGCGTGAAATCCGATGGTGGCCACTTGTTGGTATATTAATCAAGTACTTCATTCTTGTTATTTGTACCTAATTTTGCTTTGTACTCAATCCTTAAAATACAAACACACAAAAACAAAACAAAAACAAAAAAACATTGCAAACCCACCAAACAATATAACAAACAAACTAAAATTAATGAGACAATAAACTTGCAATATTGCGGAAAAGCCAAAGCGATCGATTAGATTATTGCTTGTTTGTTGGTTGGTTTCTTTGTTTATTTAAATTATATCTTTGTTATGTCAGTTATATCATTTAGCATCATCAACTAAAGCTCTCAGACCGATGTATAAACTTTTAAAATTTTAGAGATTCTTATCTCGATTTAAAATTTTCAGGAAATATCAAAGCTCATGATCTTGTGTATTAAAAAATTAAAAACCGTATTACGCATTACACAGAAAAGGTAATACACAACAATATGTACAAAAAAGAACTCCATATAAATTTGATGTTTCGACGAATTACGTATAATTTAAGTTGCTTTAGGCAATAATATACTTAATTCATGTAAAGCATTTAACTAAATAATTATAAAACTGTCTATATGCGTTGTGTAGTTTTACATAACATTTTTTCCGTGTGTATATTTGCAAAGGTGTCGATTAACAAATCAGTCAATTAAGTATTAATGCCACCGCAATTTGAGGCTCATTGAATTCATGCATAAATACATGCATTTTTGCACGCATATAATATACTTCACGTTAGCAAAATAAACCAACCTGGTGTGATGGATCTGGAAGTAACTGTGACATAATATTGGGAAGGGTACTGAAATAATTGATGCATGCAGCACACAATGGGGAGCACAATAGACACTATTAGACAGATGGGTCCTAAAACTCTCCATCATATTACTCTCTAGCTGTAATTCATTACATCGGCATTTTGTTCAAATTCTGACGTCAATATTATCAATCTGGGAACAATCCAAATATGGTACATTGCATTACATAATATCGAACTATCTGAGATGAATATATCTAGAATATCTAGAGAGTGATATGAAACACACGGAAATACACCTTTAGTGTGTGTGCGTGTCGCCCTGTTTTATTTTTTCAAAATGAAGATTAACCCTTTTCAAGAAAACTTAATTTGAAGTCTTAAATTTGATATCTAAACTTCACCATAAATAGTGCGGTTTTGTAGTGCTAGTTTGAAGTCAAAGGAAAGAATTTCCTACCTGAAAGAGAAAAACAATTGGTGAAAAAGCATGTAAAATATATCCAAACAAGCCTGCACGCTAAAAGAGTAGTATGAATCCCAAGTTATGATACACAAACCGGGGCATATATGAACATGTATCCCTTCCGTCCCTAGAGGAAAATGACTACCAACATGATCATCACCGCAAAAAAGGAGGTAGCGTTATTTGTCTTGTTAGATCGAGGAGCAATTTACCACTAAACAGAACGCTCCGTGATTTTTTTAAGTAGCAAAACTGGCATTTAGGGATTTGAGAGATATAACATGATGTGAATAGGGAGCTTTGTATCTCTCTTGGTATATTAGAATCAAGGATAACTCAAAAAAGACTACAGCCTCATTTACTTCTCACACACGCACACACAAATGTACATTACAATATGTAAGCAACAAATATCGCAATAGGTAGGTAAATACCTGTAAATTTGTACTTATAAGCAAGAATACTTAATTCAGGTGAAGCGGAGTTACTTCATTATTATGGACTCTTCTACTTACATAATTACATTTCTAAGTGTGTCTACATGTAGCTCCTTGCCTAGACAGGGTGCTTCCAAGATCAGACCTGGCCATTACATGTTATTGTCTATGTTCATCATACGTTACCATAGGACGTGAATTTAAAATGCCTCTTAGCTTGGTAAAGGACACTTTACACATTAACGTGTCTACACCGAAAAGCACTTGAGATTATTAATTAGATGGAATCAAAATGCTCTCGTCGGTGCATATACAATTGCGAATTTCTGTTAAGTACAAAATCCCACTGAACCATATTATTCACCGCAGGATAGCGAGGCCAAACTTTGGTTGGTTGAATCTGCAGTCTATTTTAATGGCCACAAGTACAAATGGTAATCATATCATTGTACTGTAATATAGATATGCGTGTGAAGATTGTATTTGATGCAAGTTTTGTTTCAAAGATTATTTTATTAAACGTTGTTATTTGAACACAACTTACCTTTGACACTGCAAAATATAATTCCTTATCACAGCATAGGAGAAATAATGCATTCTTTTATCAATACACGCATAGCGCAACTAAAATGTTATTTGGTCATTACCGGCCATCCAACCTTGTAAGAGATTAGCGCAAAGCCGAGTTATGAGTTCCTTTACATCCCGGCCAAGTTCCGGCCCAACCATGGTATTATTCTTTTATCAAATCCGAAAAAGGGCTGATGTAACATGAAAATAAGTGTTTTATTTCGCGATTTTCCCTCAAAAACAATAAGAGGGGGCGCTCTCCCCCCCCACCCCTTACCCCACCTGGCTACACCACTGGAGGCCGCATGTCTTTCAGCAGCCACCTAGATGAAGCAAAATGATTGTGACGATTTCTTGAAGGCGGCGAAATAATAATTGGCAGCAGCGCTTTGAGCCTGTTTGCAGGGATTTAGCGCTATATAAAAACTGGATATTATTATTATTATTTTAATGGCAACTTGGCCAAGGATTAACATCAACACCATGCATATATAGAACAACTCTCACTTAATTTGAAATCTACTATAGTGTGTCATAGTTGGCATGTCAGAGTGACATAGGACACGTGAGCATCTGGCTCAATACATTTCGGCGACTAGTTGCTACCACCTGCGATGAATGTTATTATAATAAGTTCGGTTGATACGAAATGGTGACTTTTCAAGTGTGGACAGGCCTGGTCAAAGGATGAGAGAGATGTTAGGATATCACAAAGTACTTTATGCTCGTTCAATAATACCACCATAGAAAAACTGTAAATTGTATTTAAATTAGGGACTTAAGGGAGAGTTTGTTTCAGAGTGCACCTTTGATTGTCCATTAATTTAAGAAAACTATAGGTAGCATGAAAATGCTCCTGTGTCGACCATCCCAAGAAAAGATAAAGATAGAAAGCTTAGAAGTGTACTCTGAAGTGTACTTCTATTTTGAGAATGCGAAGATGGGAGATTTTAATTCTTTCCCACAGGAGGCACGCATGCATGTACTAACTAGTATTATCCTTAGTCAGAATAGAGATAACAGTATAGTACCACTACAAATAGGCACCTTTAACCCTCATTTACCTGAGTCATTTTTTGTAACAAATTCCAGAAGGGGGAGTGGGTGTTACAACCCCCTGTGATTTCCTTTACTGACCATCCGATTCCTGTAATTTGGTAC
Source organism: Ophioderma brevispina (assembly GCA_023653785.1). Lineage (NCBI taxonomy): Eukaryota > Metazoa > Echinodermata > Ophiuroidea > Amphilepidida > Ophiodermatidae > Ophioderma > Ophioderma brevispina. The sequence continues at coordinate 69,033 of JAMKCH010007673.1, read as the reverse complement.
CACAGGGTAGCCTTTTTTTAGAGTGTCCTCTTCCATTGGTAACAAAACAGTAAACCAAACATCTAATTATAACGTCAAATTTATGTGAGGAAAGTAAAAAAAAAACACGGAAATAATGAATATACGGTGGAAAATGTATATTGTCGCAATTTTAGCGACTCAACACATTATTATAGCACTAAAATGTTCTCATTGTTAGACAACCAGATATTTCAGCAGCAAAGAGAGTCAAAAAACTCATGAAAATCTATATTCTTGTCGACAAATTGAATTTTCCCCTAGTCTACAACTACTGTGGAGTCTATGAATTGACAGTTTTGCGATATGCGAACTTTATGACGTCATTATGACGTAATGCTGAGCATGTTGGTACTCATTTTGGTACATTGGAGAGACGACCATAGCTACTATTGATAGCACATCAAGTGTCTTGTGAAATCTTCTATTCTTGTTTGTGCCTAGGCCATGTTAGGACTTCTCTCACTTTGGGGCTCACCCTGAATTTTACGTATACCCTTGGTATTTTTTTTTTTTTATAAACGGAGCGGGAAAATTCGTTTAGAAATTACTTAATTAATTTGTCACAAACGGGGTTTAAAAGCAAAGCCGTTGAAAAACCTGAAGGGGAGGGGTGGTAACTCCTCCCTTCTGTAGACTAGGTTAAAGAAGACATAAGCATATGTTTAACTATGCTATACAGTATGGCAATATCCCATTTAACAAATAACATCTGCGTTGAACCAAATTGGGTTATTAGTAGATTGATTAATGAATAAAAAACGGCGGCATCAATGTTGGGGTCGATGAGTAGTTCATTATTCCGAATAAAATGTCACTCACTGAAATTAATTGTTGTAACCAGGTGTGCTACGAAATTTCCTAATTGGGTTGAACGGAATAGATAGTGTGTACACAATAATAACAATATTTAAAATACATAACAAGGTTGCGAGCATATAAAGATGTCACGTTTGTATTAACTAAGATTTAACCTGAGCGAACGATTAACACCTTGGGCATATGCTATACTTCTTAAGCTAAGATGTGGTATCGAATGTTGGTTGATTCCACAAATGCACTATTTCTGTTTCAATCAATCGGCCATCAAATAATGATCAATTACATCTGCGAAAGAACACACTCTATTCTCTCCATCTCTCAAAAAACACAAACAAAACCGAAACTGTGCGCTGCCTTGAGGAAATGAATGTCAAACCATCCTCTAGTTGACGGAACATTGCAACAATGGCACAATCTGCAAAAAATACTTTTGTTACAATCAATTATAAGTAGGGTCTCTTTTTGTTGTTGTTCTTGAATGCCAGGTCAGATATGTTTCCTAAAAAATAAAATAATCAAAACCAACATGCTAGAAGCAATGTTCAGAATACACAATCGCATATAGAGATGGCTTGATGGCAAGAAGCGTCAAATGACAGCAGACACGCTAATGGGATATATCTTTCACACGTCACTCTTTCAGCACCAATTATTTGTCCCCATGACAGACGAATTTCGCTGTATTTAGTTTTGGGTTTTAAGAGTTGTCACAATACATTAAGATCAATTCAAATAATGAGAAACAAAGTTTTCTATATAACTATATACCCACCCTGATAATAAATACACATGGTTGTCTTTTTTTTTAATTAACCCTCTCCCACCAGGGGGATGTTGGTTCCCCACCCCCTCCCCAACAGATATATCCCTGTCGCAAAAAAAGCAAACGAAATATGGACCAAGGCAAGTATTGTAAGTTCCTCATTTATGGGAACATATGGAGGTACCACCTTTATGGAGGTCAGGTGTCCCCGTTAAAGTCGGAATTAGGGGTGGTTTGCTACCGTCCCTATACTTACTGTGTAAACTTCCAAGCAATGAATACTAATATGTTTCTTATGATGCTACTGTACGCAAATACTGACAATATTTGATTTTTTTTATTATTAGAGTAATTAACATGTGTTGTGCTTACTTTTGGCACTCATCAATGACAAATAAATACCAAGTTTCTTGCAACTGAACGTCGAAAACGTTCGAAAAACCCTTGGACTTGCTTACAAAAAAAATTAATAATGATCTTATAGTTATGCCGTCACTATGACTCCATACTGTTTGAAACTTGATATGTTTTGTACATAATTATGTAGCTAACACTGATACCAAAGAAAGATGAGTTTGTCCCTTTATACGAAACACATCAGGGGTAGTACCATCGGAAGTAGTAGAGATATTTTTGAACGAGGGTTAACGCCGGGAGAGCTGAATATTCACGCTGATTTTTCTCGCTTGGCTGCCTTTCATGTGATGTTGGTTATTGTATTCAGCTGGAAAATTTGTCTATATTACTCTCCTTATGCAAAAAATATATCTTAACAATAATAACAAATACACACCGAACGAAAAAAAAAAGTATTCGTTGGAGTAAAATGAAACCTCTTCCGCGTTTGCTATTTGATGAGTAGGTAATTTCACAGAAGGCGCGTGGTGGAGCAAAGGGCGGTGTAAAGTTAACGAAGGTACAAGTCTTATTGGCCTGACAATATACTGATTAAGCATTAAGTCTACAGAATTTTGTAACACGGGGTAGAACATGGTACAGACCGAGAGAGAAAAACAAAAAAGAACCCTATCTTGACTTTTATATCGGAATCTCTTAAAAGTGCAAACTGAGTTCCTAATTCAAACAAATGTAGCTCGGTCTATACCTAAGCGGATGTGGACAATCTTTGCACATGTTTTTTAAGTTTATAAAAACAAGTATTTCTGAGGATCTACATTGTTTGAGATAGTACCGTATATGCAATAAATATGCAATAGGCAACGGGCACAATCAGTGTCTCGTTTTATTTGGAAACATTTCTAAAGATGTGGGCTCTTTTGGTCTAAATAAAGACAATACTTGTAATGTATTTTCCTACATCACAAGTTTGTCACCGCTGTTGTGTTACTCCGCATGGTAATTTACCCTCTAATATGTTAGCATCAAAACATGTTCAAGTAACTCATTTTTTTAAAGATTGCTTTATGAGTGATGAGAGCGTCTACAGGTCAGTGGAGCATCAATTGAATTGGTGGCTGCATTTTATTGGTGTGTAAATATTGCCGTTAAAATTGAAAAATTCTCTGTTTTCTCTCTCTTTGTAAGAAGACCACCATGTCATTAGACACATAGGGAGGATTGCTGAAAACATCAAAAACAAACAAACACCAACACACGTACACACAAACACACCGCGCAACAACACATACCAACACAACTTGACACAAGCAAAAAAAAAAAAAGTGTTATGGTTATGTTCAAAGTGTGTTGCAAGGAAGTTGCGTCTTTGTGTAATAGTAGGATCAAAATATGACATTTTCCCACACGGACCAAAAAAAAATTGCCAACAGAAGGTTATTAGCAATTTTCTGGTAGTAGTATAAGGTCAGCTTAAAATAAGATATCAAAAGTTGCATAAAGCGAAGTCTTAGAAAGTGTTCAAAACTAGACATAAACAAAATAGCCGCCATCCACCATTTTGAAACCATAAAATCCTCCTATATCTGGCAATAAATGAGATAAAAGGGCAAACAAGGTGTCATTCCTACTATTCTTAGCTAAAAATCAATTAAAAAAGGGTGGTTTATGAAGTTGGATTCATCTTGACCTTAATCCATATGGCGACATCCGCCCATGTGGGAAGTACAAAATTCTTATCTCTGGTATCGGATGGGCCCAAAAAGGAAAACAAGATGTCATTTTCTAATAATTCTCAGCATAAACAAATCCATTAAAAATAGGTTTTATGAAGTTGAGTTGAGATATCATATTGACCTCTAATCCCAATTGCCGCCATCACGCCATGATTGGAAAGACAATCCTGTTATCTCTAGCATTCGGATGGCCAAAAAAGGACAAACAAGATGCCATTCCTACTAATTCTAGCTAACAAAATCCATAAAATGGGTTTTATGAGTTGATATATCTTGACCTCTAAATCCAATTTGGCCGCCATCCGCCCATGGTGAAAAGTACAAATCATTGTTCTCTGGTTACGGGATTGGCCAAAATGACAAACAAGATATCATTCCTAATAATTCTAGCATAACAAATTCACCATTAAATGGAATTTAATGAAGTTCAGATTCATCTTGGCCCCTAATCAATATGGGTGCCATCCGCCATGTAATTTGAAAAGTATGAATTCTTTTCTTCTCTGAAACCAGATGGGCAAAAATGGCAAATAATGTTGTATTGACATAGTTGAGGCATAAGAAATGCATTCAGATGGTTGTTTTAAAGTTTTGAGAGCATATTGGACGTCTTCAAAATGGCCACTGACCACCATTTTGAAAAAAAAGAAGGTAAATCTTCCTATATAGCATCAGCAGATAACAATGACAAATTAAGTGTCATTTTATTCATTTCTGGCTTTACAAATCATGAATTAAACATTCTACTTTAGTGGGCTAACCGGCTGTCCCAAAAAATGTAACACTCTGAACGAACACCATTTTATAAAAAGAAAAGTACGCATGGATCTCTTGTTTGGTATCCCTTTAAAGCCAATACATAAGCTTATATGCATGATTTAATTTCAATTCCGATACGTAAAACAAAAGAATATGCTTTATCAATTAAGGATAGGGCAAAATCAACTGGTCGATTTCTGACTTAGAAACATTGAAAAAAAAACTTTTGTGCTGAAATGCATGATGCAAAATGAATGACACTTGGCTCATATCACATATTCTTTCCATCTTAAAACGAAAACAATTGATTTGCAGGGTTTTCTATTTCCGAAAGACCTAGAGATCCTGCCCCCGGTTTTAACAAAAGTTAATCGTTGGATCTACCACAACTGATCTGCTGAAAAAGAGAAATGTTGGCTTGAAGTTCTTGCTTTTTGGTCGTGATGTATGGCTGCCCTGGGTGTCTTTACTTTACACTTCTGCCTGCTTTATAGCCAAGTAGGCTTATTATCAAACGTTTATCTTCTTTGTTTACTTTCGTGTTTGTTGTTTATTCTACCTATAGAATCCTAAGGTTCTTGGGAAATCCCAATCAAGAAGTGTCGGGGTGTTTTTTTTTTTTTTTTTTTGATTTGGTTTTTAACATTAGGGGTAAATTGCAGCAGATTTGAATGTGATAGGGCTAACGTGTAATAAAGTGAACTGTATTAATATTGAAAAATACGAAGTATCAGTATTTGCGTATCATAAAGACAATAATCAATTTTATGACAATAATGAAGTTCAAAAATGGATTACCAATATCTAATAGGTTCAGTACCAATCAATAACACAATCAATAACCCACCCAATATTGATTATTACCAAATAATGTTTCACACAATTTACAAAGGTAACCAATGCAAATCGGACCAATCCGAATTTGACTCTCCATTTTGACGACGAAGAATATTTTGTTCTACTTATCGCATTGAAATGAAAATTAAAAAGGAAAAATAAAAGCTTATTTAGTTAGCTTTATAGCATACCAACAAAGACCCATGCGTACTTAAGTTATTTACCAAAATGCATGTGTTCCGAGTGTTAACATTTTTTTGGGACAGCCTGTATTTGTCCGAAATTCGTACCCAAGTTGAATTTTTATCAGTATAAATCTCTCACCAATTTCACATTCTGGTGTTCAGTGTTATAATGTGTTGTGATAAATTATTAAGTAACAGAAGGAACGTACAGTTTACATTATTCAACAAAACAAACTGTGGTCAGAGAACGTTTGCAACAGAGAATCAACATATAATCCTTGAGACTGGTTCTTGGTCATGTTTTCCCATGAATGTCCACAAGATGTGGTGCAAACATTTTTTTCTGCCGACAGGTGAATTTCATTCTGATGCATCCTGAAGAACAATTCCAAGGATTCATCCAGTGGCAACCTTGGTGCAGGAATTGTTCATCATGAAGGAACCAAATTCCCCTTGGATACCAGCCCTCCTTAGTCAGTTGAATTTGCACCATCGTCTTGCACCTCCACTGCAGAGGGAAACTCGTTATCGATTCTCTAGAGTGCGTTTGCAGCGGAGGTTTTTGGTTGTAGAACTCTTTAGGTTTTAGAACACCGAAGACAGTTGGAGCAAATAAATCTCTTAACAGTATTTATGAGGAGGCTCTTGAACTACCTTACCAACTGATGCCTAAAACTCAGATATAGACAATTCATCTCCATTCCTCATCACAGTGAGACCCAAGACTAACCATTGTAAGCATCATTTATTCTCCAACTGCCCACATCTGGAAGACCGTAATGAGGCACATTACGCCACTAATAATTAGCGGCCAGCTTGAAAAAGGAGGTTTAATCGCTATATCGGCACCAATCCATCAGCGGTTTCAGACGTTCGTTTTTGCTGTAATTGACTGGCCTGCCTTACCCATAAAAAAGCCTCCGATTGCTGACCATTAAACAGGGACACCACTGCATTGCAGCCTTAAATGTCTATCAATTAGATCCATTTTGGGAGAACCAAATAATATGGAACCGCTCATAACACAGGGGTCACCATAAATACTTTGAACGAAATAGGAACTTTTTGCTCTTGCCAAACCAAAATATTTCCACGTTAATAGTATTGCATCCGAAAATGCCAATGGACAACATCGATTAGAGTAAATGCTCCATGAATAAAGCACTTACAGACGCTTATATCATACACATGTGTTTTCTCTTTGTCTGTAAGATTGAAAGTTAAGGCCCTACGAGCCCGTCCGCAAATGGAGAAGTAGTATCAATAGACCTGGGTCTTCTCCAATTAGTTTGGTCATGGCGACTGCCTTTTTTGCTATTCAAATCTGCATCTCCTTCTGCATAGAATTACGTGACAGTCTCTTGTGATTCGCTCCAAAATTAGATTAGTTTTAAAGAGCCTTTTATTCAGATTCATTGAGAGGGAAAGTTTTTTCCTGGAAAAATTTGTTGCCATTTAGGTTTACTACTAGTTTTGAGATCCTAGTATTGCGATGTTCAGTGTGTTGTCTTTGGGTTTAGTGTCACCAGTGTATCAATTGAAGACAACGGATGCATTTGCCATAGTGGTCACTGTAAAATAGCAGAATCATCTATACATTCACACATGAAAAAGAGACAAGAATGACTTGCAAAAGCTTGCAAGCCAAGTTTGGTCCAGCATGCTCCCTCCAGGAGAAAGGCCGGAGAAAATTGTTCAAAGGATGAATGCGGGTGCGATGTCATGTAAAGATCTGTCAGGAGCAAAGTACGTCAAACAAATGGAAAGGTAAATTAAAAGATGAAAGCTAAAGTCAAAGACCTTGTATCTGCCTGCGTCAATGTATCGATGTACAAGCTCTGTATTCAAAGATTCCTGAGAGTATCACAATCTGGAGCAACTTCATTAGAAGGTGCTTGCATGAGCTGTCACCATATACGCCAATCATTTTTGAGGCCAAGATGTTTATTAAGCCAGACAAAGCACAATTTCTGAGGGCCATTTCGAAATGTGTCCTCTCAGAGGTGCTGCCCCTGAGGACAGTGGCCACAGACGAATCACATGTGTTGCTGAAGGGTCTCTTTTAATCGCTGGAAAATGAACAGGAACTGACGAGATTGGCACTGTGTGATTATGCCTCTTTCCAACCGGTGACCAGTATGGCAACAATCTGTGGTCTTGAGGATAAACTGGTGAACCAAACACAAAAGACCGCTCAGATGAAGAACGTCGCAAAACTACGATCGCAAATAAGGTAGACAGATCAATGCCCAACACATTTGCTGAAAAGAGCTGTTTATATAGAAACAATAGCAGTCACATGGCATAATGTAGGTCAACAACCCCAAATTGGAGAAACACGATCTGGTGATTACTATTCTCCACTATGGCTTGTAATGACCTTATCAAGATTCTGAAGAGCTTATTAGTGATGACATTTGCACCTATGTGCTTTTCGAACATATATATAGGTTGCGATACTACGGTCAAGAATATTCGATTGGCAAGAAAGAAATATGTTCCTCAAAGTCATCATGTGTAACCCTGTGTTACGAATTGTTCCGGGTATTTTGACAATCAATATGAGCCTGAATCGATAGATAAGATTGAGGATGCAACTCAATGGTGTCCGTGTTCAATGGTCAGCAATCAGTCTTTGGAATCTTATGCTAACAGTCCCTTTCCAAAAACAGGTTACACCACAGGCTTGTGGACATATTCACGCGAAACCATGGACCAAGACTAGTATCGATGATGATAACTTGAAGATCAAATATAGTAATAATAGTTAATAATGTGTTCGATCTCAATGTGTTCGAAACAAGTGTTTCGGCCAAATTTTGGTGATGAGTGAAATTGTACTTTGGTACTTCAGAATTTCACAATTACACTGTAAAACAGAATGTCAAATGTTGATAGATTTATAGTGATAAAAAAAATTCATTGATACGAAAAATTTGGACAAATCGCAAACAGTTAGGTTTCATGTTCGAATGGAGGAACAGTGGCAATTTGAGAATCAGGTGCTCTCAAAATTACAACAACCACATGTAATTGTATTCGTATGTACAATATAAAAAGAACCCTATAGGTCATGTGGCCCATTGTGGTACCACGATGAAAGAATGTGTACTTTTAAACATGAGTGAGGAGGCCATATTGGATTTAGAGGTCAAGATGAGATCTCAACTGCAAAAACCCATTTGAAGGATGGTTATGCTAGAATTTTTGAATCGTAGGAAAAGCCATTTGTTTGTCCTTTTGGCCCATTCCGACCGAGATACAAGAATTTGTACTTTCAACATGGCGGATGGCGGCTATTGGATTTAGAGGTCAGATGATATCTAAACTTCCATAAAAACCATTTGAATGGATTTGTTATGCTAGATTAGTAATTAGTGGAATGACATCTGTGTCATTTTGGCCCTTTCGATACCAGCGAACACAAATTTTAATTCCAACATGGCGGATGGCGGCCATATTGCGATTTATTAGAGGTCAAGATGATATCTCAACTTCATAAAACCATTAATGATTTTTTATGATAGAATATAAAACTGCCATCTTTTTGTGCCTTCTAGCTCAGTTATTGCCGAGTATGAGGATTTATGTTTGTCAAACTGGGGGAATGCGGCCATTTTGCTTATATCTTAGTTTGAACACTTTCTGTGGCTTCGATTTTATGCAACTTTTGATTATATTGTTAAGCTGACCTTAGGACTCCAGAAGGCACAACCTTTGTTGAAATTTGTTTGGGGGTCATTGCTATCTTACTCTACTCTAATTGGTTTTTTAAGGGGGGGATAGGAGGTCCGGTTTTAAGATGGGCCATAACAAAACGTAAAGGGTAGGAAAGGAAATCTAACTCAATACAATGACCATTCTGTCATATTTCGAACTAAGTTCTATGTATTTACGACGTACATTACAGGGTGGTTGCGGGTTGGGGGGGTTGTTTATGTACATGCACAGTATACAAGTCTATATAAGGAGTGTCCCTTTTTCGCTCTGAGAGACCAAGGGAAACTTGTCGCGAATAATTTGTACATACGAAACCTTGAGGTCGTTTCCGTTGCAAAATAGTTAAGTGCGTGACCGGATTACGAGCTGTAATATTCTACCTAAAAACAAAGGTTAATTTATAGTGCGGTAGGTGGTATAATCCCCGTGGCAATACAAACAAGAATTTTTAATACTCATTGATATTTTGTAATGAGATTAGCTCGACTCTAAGAGAGAATTTTTGATTACGTTACATTAGAGCATTCAAATGCAGGCATTGTAGTCAAGGTTGTTGGACTAGATATCTCGCTGAAAGAGCAACATCAGTCAATATTTATTTTCCCTGTCAACGTTAACGATATTATGCTCAGGCGGTGACTGAGAGGTTACACATTACAGTCATTGTGCAACCTTGAAAAATGCAAAAACACAGTTACAAGATGCGTTTTTGCCTTAGTAAAATTAAATGCCAGTTATACAGTGTTAACCATCGGGTGTTCGTGATGATGTGAAATGGAATAAATTCTTTAAAACCTGTGTAAAAATGTTCACCTCCATTTAACCTGTTAAGGACAATTTTTGGCAAAAAAAAGAAAAAAAAAAAATGCCTTTGTGATAACTGACATTATGTAGGGACAGATGGTATGAAGAATAATCAGCACGTAATATTGATGCTAAAGATTGGTGCTGCTAATGCTATGCTGCTGCTACTGATGCTGATGCTGTTGCTGATATGATGATGTGACGGTTGATGGTGATGATGATTATGAGATGACGAAGATGATGATGAGATGAGACGGGCGACGACGACGACGATGACGATGTGATGATGATGATGATGATGATGATGCTGACGACGATGATGATGATGATGAGGATGACGGCGACCGACGACGACGATGACGATGATGATGTGTGTGATGATGATGATGATGATGATGAGTGATAATGATGATGACGATGACGAGATGAAAAAAAATCAAAAAATTATGAAAAGTAAAAAAAATAAAAAAAATAAAAAATTTGTGTATTATAATTCGATAAATTTTTTAGAAAACAGCAACAAGTTTGTTGAAAGTAAAGCAGTCCAAATTGTTGCTGGACGATCAGAAACAGTCGAACTTATCTTGCTCAGCCTTTCATTGTATGATAACGTTAATAATTTAACGTGTTTATTTCCACTTTCAAAATAGCAAAACAAATCAAAAGCACTTTTGGTCAGTTAATTTAAAGAGCAGATACTATTTTGTTTAAGAATTGCTGAAGGAAGTTGGGGGGCACCTTACTTCTTTTTAAAGATCTAGAAAAAGCCTCCATTTGTTGTACAGCTTGTACGCGTTTGCTATATGCTTTGGTCAGAGAATATTGGAAGACTCCTGTAGAGATGATTGTGTAAGTAGAAGAGAAAATGTCATTACCTAATATCATACTTGCCACTCCAATTGTAATTTCATAATGCTGCAATTTGCGTGCACAGCGGACACTCTTATCTATTAAATAAGGGATTGAGGGAGATAACACGATCTAAATATACGCCTTGTGACCACGACTAACAAACCATGTATATCCGTAACTCGTTGATGAATGAGACAATAGGTAGGATCCTAGGGTGATCACGGCCTCAATTTAAAAAAACAAAAATATCACGAACCTTTCTTAATGGACGGTACATAGCACAAGTTACAGACGGCCAACCATTTATGGATAAAGAAGATTTCATGCCTAAAACGAATCCATATTTTGGCCATTTTGGGGAAGTCACACACGTGGCTCAACTTTATCCCCAGGCCTATGACAAAAAACACCCCATTAGCGAAAGTGGAAACATATTATGTTCGGTTGGAAAAAAAATAACGCGTTGATAGTGTAAGGCACAGCCGAATTTAGGGCTTCTGTTTGTTTCGCCATGCATAACAGATATCACCCTCAAACTTTCTTCCCCACCACGTGGCAATAAAGCTCCATACGCCAAAGCACAACGAAATAAATAAAATAGTTTGCCGATAGTTTTAATGTGTGTGTGTGTGTATAATTAATCCTATAAAAATGTGGGTCTTTCTCCTTTTAATAAGTTGGGTTCGAAAAATTAAAATCATAATTTACAGCTCAATAAACAAATGCATTTTATGGCCATATTGGCTGTTGCAATGACCATTGTATGTTGGATTTCGGCAGAAAATTAAGTGTTTTCAGCGTTTTATGGGGAAAGGGTTTCCAACACACTCCCGGGCACTTACGGGAGTTAAAATACTTTGTCACTTTAAGTGTTAAAATATATGTGTGTAATTTAGCCATACTGGTAGTGTAAGGGTAAATAACCTAATTAATAAAGTGCACTTCGTAAGTAATATCAAGGGGAAGGGCTACCAACATGTTGAAACTAGTTTCCAGTTTTGTCAAATTCATGGCCCTCCTTACAATTACTTGATTTAGTGCGCCCGGGAAACGTAAAGTATGATCAGAAAGTGCCAGTGGCATGTTAATACCGTTATATAAACTAACGATTCAGTATTATTCAAGATTTTAGTTTTATGCAATAGTAATACACTTATAAAAGAAACAGCAAGATGACAATGAATCTAAATTGGTTAAATATTTCCAACCGTTACCAAAGGATCTACCCGATGTGTGTTCAAATTGTTTCATTTGTTATTAAAATGAAAAGTTATAAAAAACACATATTATAAAAAAAATATGGAAAATTTAATAAAGTCATAATCCAGCGTAAACCGCATGAAAATATGATATTCCTATATCAATGAAGCAAAATTGGATTTGCGCATGCGTTACTAAACCATTGTCACTCTGAAATTGACAAACTTGTTTGTAATCCCGCCTATTCAAAACTTGTTTTCACTTACTTTTTTCCCTGGACCCGCATCAATGCGCTCAGTGTATATTATGTTGTAAGTTTTAGAATTTACCTTAAGTAGGCCCTCCACCTCTAGATAAGCTCTAATTGAGGGGTCCAAGTAGCGGTCATAGCATTCATTATTTCTTTCCAAGTTCAATTAATCTATGTTCACATTATATCTGTTATTCTAATTTGTATCTAAATATTAGTCCTTTGTAACATCTTGCATTTGCCTGAAATAAATTGATTTGATTGATTTGAAGTAGAAAACTACTGGATATAGAATCGAAAAAAAAAAAAAATCTGCAAACTAGAAATTGAGATTTGGCAAAAAAATTATGGCATCGTTCGTTCGTGCGTGGAAGTCCAAAAAAACACAGTGGAAGATCGTCTTTAACCCGTGATAGTTTCAGCATCCAGGTTGATCAGGACGGGAATTCTCCTGGGGATTGTAGACCTAACAGTCATCTATGATGTGGCTATGTGTTTGTGGCTCTCAACAATCGCAGTTTGGTGAACGTTTTCTTCCATCTTGGGAAGGAGTTATTGTACGACCCAAAGCAGCTCTGAGTCTTTGAGGTTGACCCATATATGATTTCCTTCAAGGCCACAGGCCTTTGGCTTGCTAGAGGGGGGTCCAACAATGCTTAGTCAAAGTAGCGGTGCCATTGCTCATACCATATGTCATTTATCCAAGATGTCGATAGGGATACGTGGATGCCGTGTCATGGATTGGTAGCAAGTGATTCCGTGGATTTGATGATCCTCAAAAGGTGTTGTGGAGAGATTAGGAATCAGGTTAATCACATTATTGGCGAGCTTGGTCGTCTGAAGGTTCCTCCTAAGGTTTGCGGAGCTTCTATCCAGACCGGATTGGAAGATTTTACAGGCGTCGCAAAAGGAACCAATAACAAGTATATTGCATCTTAGAACGAATCAAATCTTGTGTAATGAAACGGGGAATCATAGGTGCGCGTATCCGCGTGGAGTATGCCAAGGCCAACAGTTGAGGCATGTAGGTGTCAAAAGATGCACCCCATACAGTCCGCGAGCTCTGAGGAGGTTGACAACGAGACTGTGTCTTGGCAGCGAACTGCATTGGTGTGTTGAGAACAGTATAAGGCTTGTGGTCAATTGTGACGCCAACGTAGGTACTTCGGTGTTGGGTCATGTGACAGTTTTCTCCATCTAGAGTGGTGATGTTCGTTTCTATTTTGCGCATCGATGTGCAAGGTGGAAAACAGAGTTGACGGCGGTCTTGGGTTTAATGAGTTTCAAGTGCCATCCGTGGAAAGAATGGCTACGTGATTCGGTCGTTCTGCAACATGTTCTAAGGACTCAAAAGAGCAGCAGGAGTATGCGAAAATCTCACTTGGCCGATCTGAGATAGAGGTTTGAAGAGACTGGTGCCAGGACAGAACCTTGTGGGACAACGTTCCGCAGTTTGCGCTTTCTACTGGTTGCCCATTTGAGTCTCCAGGACGAAGATATTCTTGGATGGCAGCATATGAACTTGACAAGCTTGAATCAGGGAGATTTGAGTGATGAGGTAGAGACATTCGATGCCAGAAGGTATCGTACGGAGCAGTTAGGTCTATGAAGATGCTCAAAATTTGTTAGTCTAGAAGGCTGGTATCGATGTCATAAATAGTCTTGCTATCTGATAAGTTGTTGATTTACCTTTCGAAATCCAGCTTGGTGCGGTGTTTTAAATTTCCTCGACGTATCATTGATCTGCAGAGTATCGTCGTAAAGCAGCTATAGATGTGAGATAGTTATCGAGATGGGTCTGGACCTTTGGGTATTGTTATGGGTGCTTGACGTTAGGATTGCCATGACCTTGCAGTTCCCATGGAGGGAATAGTGACGTTCCCATGGCAAGTAGAACATTAGAAATGAAAGAGTTGGAGGCCATCGCACGCTTCGGGTGCCTTTCTGCAAGAATTGTGTAGGATGTTGTCATTGCAGGGCTTTCCCATTCTTGAGAACATTAATTGCTTCGGTGATCTCATAATAGGAATGGGGGAATGGGGCTTGACGGTGGAGAGGTTTGTAGAAGCTGTATAATCTGAATGAACGAACGAGAGTCGGCGTTCGCCTTGGGGTTGGTCTTGCCTGCACTTGCTTGTGACAAGTATGAAGCGATGAGTGTGCAGAGACAGGACACTGCTTAGCGGGACAGCTACGCAGGTGAGCTTGTGCTGGGGTTCCAGGCCTTGCGGCTGAGGGGTGAAAGTTGATATTAGATATTTCTCCTCCCATCTGGTGCGTCTCTTTGGCCCAGAAGATCACATAGCTGGTTGCTTGCTATTCTTCAGTATCGAAGTTGGTATTACGTACAATACACTTTGTATAACTCGACGCATTCCCTGGTACAACCAAGGGGGTTAGTGTAGGAAATAGCTGCTTGTGGGAGCATGGAGCCAGAAGTCAGAAATGCATCGTGATGTTGGATGAAAGCGGGTCTGGCGCGTGGATGCAGTCGTATGGTTGAGTCTTGTTTGATTGGACCAGTTGGCTTTTTTTTTTTTATATTTTTTTTTTTTTTTTAAGTGTTTTCTTTTTTTTTTTTTTTTTAAAAAAAGTAAAAATTTTTCTTTTCTTTCTTGCGTTTTTTCTTTGCTTTTTTCTTCTCTTTTATTTTTTTTTTTCTTTTTTATTTTTTTTTTTTTATTTCTTTTTTTTTTTTTTTTTAATTTTTTAGGTTTTTTCTTTTTTTTTTTTTCCCATGAAAATCACATCTAGTTCTGAGAGATGGAGATCGTGACCTGATGTCACTGGTGACCAGGGTAGGGCAAAAGGACTGATTAGTAAATCGAGGGAGGACTGTTTTGGAGCAGCGGGATCGATGTCGCTGGTGACTGTGGACAGGTCGGACAGGTACACTGGTCACATGACTGCTTGAAGAGGAAAGTGGGTGATCCTTAATACAAACAGCAGTTGGAAGGCTATTGGGCTTCAATCCATTAAAGAGCCGCTGCAAGTGATTGTCAATGTTGGAGTATCCATGCTGTATTTCTACAGTGAGTCTCGCAGACAAAGGACCTCCGCTGAACTACTGGAAGGGAATTGAAGTCGCCTTAGCTGGTGGTGGCTTATAGATGTGGTTGAAGGGGTTTCCCATAGCTTCAAATGTTATCCAATGGCTCGGCGAATTCAATTGAAGATTTGCCAGGGTTGATCACTGGTATGCTGGCGTCACAAAGGAAGCGAGTACCATGTGTTGTGCGGAATGAAAGCATGAAGCAAAATAAGGTCAAAAACCTTCGATTGGCAGCTTATCTTCAGATTCGCAGTGATCTTATGAGGAGGATGCTTCTTTCACTACGTTCTACCTGGAGAGGGTAAGACTGATGTCACGCTTAGCATGGGTGTGACCCTCAACGTTCAGCTGCAGGATTACGACTTTGTGATGGCCATAAGGAAAGGTCATATTGAGAGCTCAGCCGCCTGTCATTGAGGTGGGTCTTCAAGATGTCATGTGGCCGGTTTTTAAAAACAATGTTGGACTTCGAAGTGTTGAATAGTTTGCCACAACAGGTGATGTGACAGTAACAGGGCCGCCGCGAGAAGGCTTTCAACAATCGGCACTAAATTCTCTGAATATATTAAAACTGTATCAAGTAGATAAAACCGCATAAAACTCGACTATATTCAATTTTTGGCGAAATTGGATGTCCCCAGTATACACTGTATCTATTAACAGCTTTGTGATGAAATGCAAACTTATGAAATCGGACATTTAGCTCTATCCCGACACTTTTGTTTTAAATGAATTTCTTCTGATTATAAATTTCTATGGAAATATCAGTTTTGCTGACTTTGAAGTTCTGATGGACTGTGACAGATGGATAGGCATGTGGTACTCATTTGATATCCGTTGAAAAGAAGTGAAAGACGAGGACTATAGCTATCCATTAGTACCTAAATCAAGTGCCGATGATTTAAGTGTTACCTAGGCATGTTGTACTTTTCTATGCCCCAATCATTACTTTGGGTCACAATAATTACTACCTAGATACCCGGTGGGTTTTATTTGCATGAAAAGGAGCGTAATTTAAAATGTCAGGTCACCAATATGCGAAAATAATTTGTAGAAGAGAAGAAAAGGTTTTAGCAAGGGCTGAAACAAATGAAGGGGTGGACACAAGCCCCCCCTTTGGCTAAAAGAGTAAAATAGGTAGGAAAAAGAGGAGAATATACGATGCATACGTAAATAAAAAAAATGGTTCAACGGAGGTAATGGCACCTTGGAAGCGCCGGTTCGCAGCTTTCTTTATAAAACTATTTGAAACTATACAACCTATATTCATGTTTTATTGGCATTTTCTTATGGGCATCATTATACGTCATGCGATCAAAGGTGAATGTCATGCGAATTTACAAGAATGAGCGTCGCCAGACGACAGAATTTTCTCTTGCATGTTTTTGGAAACAATGGATTAAAACCTAAGCAACATTACTGATAAGACAGATAGACATAATCGATTAATATTGTAACAAGTTTTACATGTTGCTAAAATATTATCATTGAACTTAGCTGAAAAGAAATGTAAGTTGGGAATTTCAGCAGTTTTTCGATAATTCTTTTTCACACGCTCTCTGATGTTATTAATATTTTAATCTTTGACCAAAAAAACTACTGTGTTTTACCATTTTGTATTTCCCTGAGTCAAGACTGCAAAAACTCAAGTGTAGCGAAGATCCCATTCTTCTTGCCTCACTTCACATTCTATCACAAGCTTCTTAAACGAACCACTTTGATCGATTAAAAGTAAATTGATCGAATCATCAGACAATCACATTAACTTAAGTACTTTAGCAGATACATAGAATGTGTTTTGAAAGGGAGCGGACTGATGAAACAAAATATCAAGATCTTCTTCTTCTTAGCGTGTCCCACAAGTCATTAGTTATGGCTTGTTGGTGGCTGGTTATGGCAAGCATAAAGGCCCATAATATAAGTATTGCTGCAACGGTGCGAGAAAGTAGCAACGCGTGCGACAATTCGGCAAAGCGTTGCGGAATTTTCAGCAAAGAGTTGCGGTGGTCGCCAATCTAAAATCATGAATTTCTGGACGTATTTCAAAAAAAATAGACCCAACGCGTTGCTAGATACTTGCCACGCGTTGCAAACTTCAAACGCGTTGCGGAGACTTACAAGCGTGCAAGTTCGCAACGCGTTGCTTAAGGTTTAAAAGAAAACGACAATAAAGTATTGCACACCGCGTTGTGAGAAGTCACAACGTTGCGACATTTTTTTTTGTCGGCAAACGGTGCGGAAACACCATTTCAGCAAAGCGTTGCGAAATGTCAGCAAAGAGTTGCGACATTTCGGCCAACGCGTTGAGACCATTAGCAACGCTTGCGGTGGGTAGGCCATCTCATATGAATTTCTGTGACTTATTTCAAAACTATAAATATTCACAACGCGCAACTTCACAACGCTCTGTTTGCGGCCAACCGTTATGAACATTATTGCCTTCACAACGCGTGTGAAGTTTGCAACGCGTGTTGAAGCTCGCAACGCGTTGTGATGGCTTGCAACGCGGTGTGAAAGCCCTAAGGTCCAACGTATGCCGCAACGCGTTGTGGATCTATGTTGAAATAAACGAGTCACAGAATCAGGATTTTTTGATTGGCGACGCCGCAACCGCGTTGCCGAAATTTCGCAACGCGTTGAATACGTTTCAATCCACACGCGTGGCGCCACTAGTATGACCTTTATGGCTTGGGGACCTTCGCAAAGCGTTTGTAAAGTCACAACGCGTTGTGAACCTTCGCAAAACGTTGTGAAGGCTTGCAACGCGTTGGAGTTTCCACAACGCGTTGCAGATCTGCACGTCGTTGTGGTCTATTTTTTTGAAATACGTCACAGAAATCATATTTGATTGGCCGCCACCGCACGCGTTGCTGAAATGTCGCAACGTTTTGCCGAAATGTCGCAAAGCGTTGTTACTTTCTCGAACGCGGTGCGGCAATAAGTTATGGCCGTTATGGAGTGCCAATAGTGTCGTCCGGATTATTAACTGAGTAAGATGATCCGGGGATGCGTTGTACAAGATACGGACGCTCCTAAAAATAAATAATCAAAACCAACATGCTAGAGCAATGTTGCAGATACACAATCGATATAGTAGATGGCTTGATGGCAAGAAGCGTCAAATGACAGCAGACACGCTAATGGGATATATCTTTCAAACTGTCACTCATGTCCCCAATTATTTGTCCAAGTGACAGACGAATTTCGCTGTTTTAGTTTTGGGTTTTAATAGTATTGTCCAACAAGACATGAAAGATCAATTCAAATAATGAGAAACAAATTGTCTATATAACGATTACCCGACCCTGATATAAATCCCCATTGTTGTATTTTTTTCACCCTCTCAGACCAGGGGGAGGTGGTTACCCCCTCCCCCGAACAGATGATTCCCTGTCGCATAAAAAGCAAACGAATATGGACCAAGGGCAAGTGTATTGTAAGTTCATCATGTAGGGGAAAAATATGGAGGTACCACCTTTATGGAGTCAGGGTTTCCCGTTAAAGTCGGAAATTAGGGGGGTTGTGCTACCTCCCTATACTTTACTGTGTAAAATTCAAAGCATGATACTTAATATGTTACTTGATGATGACTACTGTAAGCAAAATCCTGACAATATTTGATTTTTTTCTTATGATTGAGTAATTACATGTGTGTGCTTACTTTGGCACTCATAATTGCCAAATAACTACCAATTTTGCTTGCATGAACGTCGAAAACGTTCGAAAAACCCCTTGATTTGCTTACAAAAACAAATATATACTTACGTAGTATATGCGTCACTATGACGTCATATTTTAAAACGTATATGTTGTACATAATTATGTTAGCTACACATGAACCAAAGAAAGATGAATGCTATTGTCCCCTTTATTACGAAACAAATCAGGGGGTAGTAACTTCGTGAATTAGTAGATATTTTTGAACGAGGATTAACGCCGGGGCTCTGAATATTTTCCAGCTGATTTTTCTAGCTGGCTTCCTTTCATGTGATTTTGGTTATTGTAGTCAGCCTGGGACCCTTGTCTAGCTTCCTTCCTTCTCCCCCCTCTCTCTTTCCCCCATAATCCCACCTCCACCGACCGGCCACCCCCACCCCCCGTCTTCTTGGGCGTCCCCCTGCCACCCTCTTCCGCGTTTGCTATTTGCGCGTCGCGTTGTCCACCGAAGGGCGCGTGGGGCAGCCGGGCGGTTTTGGTCCCGTTCCGACGAGTACACGTCTTCTTGGCCTGCCACTATCCTGATTTTAACCTTCCTTCCCGGCTCCCGCCCTTTCAGCCCGGCACACCCCACCACCCCCACAAACGCAGACAGGGACCCCTGTTGTTTCTATTTTTTTTCGAGACCTTTGGTACAGACGCACGCGCACACCCCAAAGACCCTCTGCTTGAATTTAGATAGGAGCTCTGGGTGTGTGGGTGGTACCAAGTGGCAAAACTGTCCCCCCCGTCGCCCCACATATCAACTACCCAACCCACACCAATGTAGCTCGGTGTCTCTTGTTTTATACCTCGCGCTGTGGAAGCTCGGCAGCCTGTTTAGTTATAAAATAAGTATTCTGAGATCTACAAGTGTTTGAGATATACCGTATAGCAATAAAATATGCAATAGGACGGGCACAATCAGAGGTCTAGTTTTATTTGGAACATTTCTAAAGATCGTGGGCTATTTTGGTCTAAATAAAAGACCAGACTTTTAAATATTTCCTACATTCCAAAGTTTGTAACGATGTTTGTTCTCGCATGGTATGTTACCCACTCTAAATCGTGTTCCATTAAAAAACATGTATCAAGAACTTCATTTTTCAAGATGCTTTTATGAGTGATGGAGCGTAATAAGTGAGTGGGCATCAATGGTTTAAATTGTGGCTGCATTTTATGGTGTTAAATCTTGTCACGTTAAAATGACGATGCTGTTTCTCCTTTGGTATAGATCCACCATGTCATTAAGACACACTCAGGATTAATTGCTGAAAACATTCGAAAAACCAAAAACAAACAAACCCAAACACACGTACACACAAACACACACGCGCAACAACCACATACCAACACAAACTTACACAAGCAAAAAAAAAAAGTGTGCATTCGTATACGGCACATGTACATCAAAAACTTTGTATTAAACCAAAATGATTACTTGAAATTCACAGAGCGTCCTCCAAGTTTGAAAACATTAAAGAAGAGGAAAATGTACAAGATGTGTGCTTCATTCTCCGGGGACTTGGCTCAAAACAGGAGGGGGTTATGGTTCAACGTTGTGTTGCAGAGGTCTCGTTTTGTGTAATAGTTCGGATCAAAATTATGACATGTCCCACAATGACCCCAAAAAAATGCAATACAGAAGGTTTCTTGGCATTTTCGGGTAGTATAAGGTCAGCTTAACAATATATCAAGAACGTGAATAAAATCGAAGTCCCAGGAAGGGTTCATAAACCTATTGACATAAACAAAATGGCCCGCCAATCACCATTTTGAAAAACATAAATTCCTCATATCTCTGGCAAATAAATGAGCTCAAAGAGCAAAAGGGTGTCACCTTTCCTAGTAAATCTAGCATAACAAATCCATTAAAAAGGGTTTATGAAGTTGAGTATCATTTGACCTATAAATCCAATATGGCCGCCATCCGCCATGTGGAAGGTACAAATTGTATATCTATGGTATCGGATGGGCCAAAGGACAAACAAGATGTCATTTCCTACTAAATAGCATAAACAAAATCCATTTTAAAATGGGTTTTATGAAGTTGAGATATCATCATGGCCTCTAAATCCCAATATGGCTGCTATCCGCCATGTGGGAAAGTACAAATTCTGTACTATCGTATCGGATGGGCCCAAAAGGACAAAAACAAGATGCCTTTCACAAATGAAAAGGGCAAGAATGACTTTGCAAGCTTGCAGCCGACGTTTGAACAGCATGCTCCCCTTAACAGGAGGAAAGGCCTGAGAAATTTTTCAAAGGGATATAATGTGGGACCGATGTCAATTGTTACAAGATCTGTTCCAAAGTCGGGACAAAGGTACAGTAAAACAAATGGAAAGCTAAAGTAACAGATGGAAAGCTAAAGTCAAGACTCTTGCATCTGTTCGGGCTGTAAGGTATCTGTGACCAAGCTCTGTTATTTCAACGATTCATGAGTAGTATCACAATTGGAGACAAAAAAAACTTGTATTAGAAAGGTGCTTGCAATGAGCTGTCCAACCATATCCGCCATTCATTTTTTGAGGCCAAGCAGGATTTATGTAAGGCCAGGACAAAGCACACTTTCTGATTGCGCCATTACGGAACATGTGTCCTTCCTCAGAGGCTGCTGCCCCTGAGGACAGTGCCAAAGACCGATCACGAGGTTGTTGATGAAGGTTCTCTTTTACATCGCTTGAAATGATCAGATGGACGCAGTTGCAATGCTGAGGATTATGCATCTTTCACAGTTGACCAGTATGCAAAACATTTTGTTGTCTTCGATGGATACCACTGGTTGGGAACCAAAACACAAAAGACAGCTAAGATGAACGTCGCAAAACTAAGATTGCAAATTTAGGTAGACATATCCAAATGCAACAAGTTTGCTGGAAAAAGAGGTTTTAATATAGGAAACCATAGCAGATTCACCATGGCATAATGTAGGGTCAACAATCCAAATGGAGAAAAAACCACAGATCTGGGATATAATTCTCCACTATGGCTGTAATGACCTTTCTCAAGCTTCATGAAGCGCTTATTAGTGATGACATTTGCCCCTATGTTCTTTTCTAACATATTTGTAGTTGCGATGCGATTACTACTCAAGAAATTTCAGATTGGCAGAAATCTGTTTTCCTCAAAGTCATCCAGTGTTAACCCGTGTACGAAACTTGTTAGAGGGGGTATTTTGTACCCCAATAAAGATCCTGAATCGATAGAAAGTGCAGGATGCAAACTCAATGGTTGCCCCGTTCAATGAGTCAGCAATCCAGTCTTTGGAAATCATTATGCTAAACAGTACCTTTCCAAAAAACAGTTTAACCACAGCTTGTGGACATTTCATGTGAAAACCTGACCAAAGGAAATAGTCTCGATGATGATGAACTTGAAGATCAAATAGTAATAGTTAATAATGTGTTCGATCTCATCTACTGCAAAACAAGTGGTTCGGACACATTTTGGTGATTGAAGGTGAATTTGTAATTTGTGTACTTCAAGAATTTCCCAATTACACTGTTGTAAACACTTAATGGCAAATGTTGATAGATTTATAGCTGATAAAAAAATCAATATGGCTACGAAAAATTTGGACAAATCTCATAATTATGGTTTCATTTTGATAAATGGCGGACAGTGGCAATTTTGAAGACATCAAGGTGCTCTCAAAACTTTACAAACAACCAATATTAATCGTATTTCGTATGCTACAATAATAAAAATAACACATATATGTATTTTGGCCCATGTGGTTACCACAGATGAAAGAATTTGTACTTTTAAAAAATGGTGATGATGGAGGCCAGTTGGATTGAGGGTCAAGATATCATCACTTCATAAACCCAATTTATGGATTTTATGCTAGAAGTAGTGGAAAGGAAATGACCTTCTGTTTGTCTTTTGACCCATCCGATACCAGCGATACAAGAATTTGTACTTCCAACATGGCGGATGGCGGCCATATTGGATTATTAGAGGTCAAGATGATATCTCAACTTCATAAAACCTATTTTAAATGGTGTTCTGCTAGGACAGTAGGAAGTGACATCTTGTTTGTCCTTTGGCCATCCGCGAACCGAGATACACAAAAATTTGAATACTTTCCAACATGGCGGGATGGCGGCCATATTGGTTTAGCGGTCAGTCAAGATGATATCTCAACTTTCATTAAAAACATGTTTAATGCATTTTGTATGCTAGAATTAGAGGAAATGACCCATCGTGTTGGTACTTCTAGCTCATGTTGCAGAGATATGAGGATTTATGTTTTTCAAAATGGCGGATGGCGGCCATTTTGTTTATGTCATAGTTGAACACTTTCTGGGACTTCAACTTTTGATATATTGTTAAGCGGACCTTAGACTCCCAGAAAATGCTAAAAAAAACTGTTGCAATTTTTTGGGGGTTCATGTGCTATCTTTACTCTACTTATAAATGTTTTTAAGGGGATAGGAGGGTCCCCGTTAAAGAGGGGCCATTATTCAAACAAACGTTCGTCGTAAGGGTTAGAAATAGAAATCTCAACTTCAAAATACACTGACCATTGCTGCACTATTTATATACTAGTCATTATTTCACGATGTATGAAGGTGTGTATGCGTGTGTGGGTGTCTTGTTTATGACATGCACATTATACAAGTATTTAAATCATAGTAGGTCCATTTTCTCTCTGAGAGAGCCAAGCGAACCTTGTCGCGAAATATTTTTACATACGAAACATTGAGGTAGTTGTTGCAAAATAGGTGAATTTGCGTCACCTATTCGAGCTGTAATTAATCTACCTAAAAAAAAGGTGTATATTATTAGTGCGTGTGTGTGTATAATAACAAGTGGCAATACAACTAAGACATTTTAATACTCTTTATATTTTGTAATTGAGATTAGCTCGACTCTAAGAGGAGAA
Source organism: Ophioderma brevispina (assembly GCA_023653785.1). NCBI lineage: Eukaryota > Metazoa > Echinodermata > Ophiuroidea > Amphilepidida > Ophiodermatidae > Ophioderma > Ophioderma brevispina. The sequence continues at coordinate 45,091 of JAMKCH010007673.1, read as the reverse complement.
TTTTTGATTACGTTACATTAGAGCATTAAATGCAGGGCATTGGAGTCAAGGTGTGGCCCTCCTAGCTTATTCATATGCTTAGCGCACCATCAGTCACTATTTTATTTTCCCTGTCACTACGTGCTCTTATGCTTCAGGCGGTGACTGAGAGGTTACACATTCCAGCTCCTGTGCAACCTTTGAAATGCATAAACACATTTACAATATGCTGTTTTGGTCTTAGTAAAATTAAATGACAGTTTATTTATTAACCATCGAGTTGTTCGCTGATGTGACAAGAATAAATTCATCTTAAATGCCGTGTAAAATGTCAACGGAACACCATTTAACCTGTAAGGGAAAAATGCCTTTGTGATACTGACATTTATTAGGACAGATTGGGATGCAGAATAATCAGCACGTATATTTGATGCTAAAGTTGCTGCTGTACTTGCTGCGCTACTATCTGATGCTACTGCTGCTGCTAACGCTGATGCTGTGCTGTGATGATGATGGGGTGCGGTGATGGTGATGGGGATTATGATGATGATGATTATGATGTGATGATGACGATGATTTGATGATGATTGATGACGGCGACGCCGACGACGATGACGATGATGATGATTGATGATGATGATGATGATGTTGTTGAGGATGATGTTGATGGATGATGATGATGATGATGATGATGATGACGGCTGACGATGATGAATGAAAAAATCAAAAATTATGTATAAACCTCCTGAATAACACATTGTTGTATTATAATTCGATAACTTTTTTACCGAACACAAGGCAACAAGTTTGTTGAAAAGTTTAAGCATCCACATTGTTGCTGGGACTATCAGGAAACAGTTCGCAACTTCTTGTAATCACGCCTTTCAGTCTGGATAACAATAATTTAAAGTGTTTTATTTCAACTTTCAAAATAGCAAAACAAAATTTATTTATATTTTCCATTTTGGTCAGTTAATTTAAAGAGCAGATAAATTTATTGTTTAAGATGCTGAAGAAAGTTGGGGTCACCTTACTCTTTAAAGTATCTAGAAAGATGACCTCCATTTTGTGTACCGTGTACGAGTGCTTATATGATGTCAGAGAATATTGGAAGAATTCTGCTAGAGTGTGTAAAGTAGAAGAAAACATGTTCATTAACCCCTTTTTTAATATCCACTACTTGCCACTCCAAATTGTCATTTATAATGTGCAATTTGAGTGCACAGAGGCACTCTTTATCTTAATTACCTAAGGGATTGCGGGAGATAACCCGATCTTAAATATACCGCCATGTACCCACGACTAACAAACATGCTATCCGATAAATCGTTGAATGATGAAAATTATAGGATCCCTTCGGGTGCATCCACGTGCTCAATTTAAAAAAAATATTCCGCAACTTTCTTACTGACTGACATAGAAGTTCACAGTACGCCAACATTCTTGAATAAAGAAGATTAATGCAAGTAAAACGAAATCCATATTTGCCATTTTGGGGAAGTCACACACGTGGTCAAACTTTATCCCCCGGGCCTTCATGACCAAACACCCAATTCTAGCGAAAGTGGAAAATTATTTTGTTTCGGTTTGGGAAAAAAAATAACGCTTTGATAGTGTTGTAAGGACCCACAGCCGATTTTAGGCTTGTTTGTTTCGCAGGCATAACAGATATCAACTCAAAACTTTCTTTCCCCACCCACGTGGCAATATACGCTCCATCGAGCAAAGCACAACGAAAAATAATAGTTTGCCCGATAGTTTTAATGTGGGTGTGTTGTAATAATTAATCCTATAAAACATGTTTGTCTTTTTTCCTTTTAATTACGTGTTTCGAAAAATAAATATGATTCACAAGCTCAAAATACAACAAATATGCATTTTATGGCCAATTTGGTGTTGTCCTATGACCATTTGTATGTGTGTTTTCGTGCGAAAATTAAGTTGTTTCAGCTGTTTTAGGGGGAAAGGTTTCCAACACACTCCCAGGGCACTAAGGGAGTTAAAATACTTTGTCACTTTAAGGGTAAAAAATATATGTGTGTAATTTAGCTCCTGGTAGTAAGGTAGCTAACCATAATTAAAAAGTGCAAAATCGTAATTGAATTAAGGTAAGGGCTACCCCACATTGAAACTAGTTCAAGTTATTCAAATTCTGCCTCCTCTACAATTACTTGCTTTAGTGCGCCTCGGAAACGTTAAAAGGATGCTATAAAGTGCAGGTGGCTGTTAATACAGTTATATCAAAAACGATCTCAAGTATATTCACTTTTAGTTTTTTGTGCCATAGGTTAATACACTTTATAAAAGAAACAGGCAGATGACCAATGAACATAAATTGGTTAAATTCTTTCAACCTTTACCAAAGGATCTACCCGATGTGTTGTTCTTCACATTGTTTCATTGTATTGCGAGGAGAAAAATTAATACGGACGAATTGAATATGGAAAATTCTATATAAAGCTCATTCCATGCTTAAAAACGCAATGAAAATCTGATTATTCCTATTATCAATGAAGCAATGGATTTGCGCATGCGTTTAATATACATTGTCAAACTCTGGAAATTGGACCCAACTTTTGTTGTAATTCCCGCATTCAATTTTCACTTACCTTTTTTCCTGGACCGCTTCATAATGCTCCGCGGGTTGTTGTAAGTTTAAGTAATTACCTAAGTTAAGGGCCTCCACTTCTATAGCTCGAATGAGTTGTCCAGTAAGGGTCTCATAGCATTCGTTAGTTCTTGCTCCAACTGTTCAAGTCATCTATGTTATGTTTATATCTGTTCTAATTTGGCATCTAAAATATATTTATCTTTGAACCCTTTCCATTTGCTGAATAAAATTGAGTGATTTATTTGAAGTATAAACTACTGGATATAGAATCGAAAAAAAAAAAAATCTTGAAATTAGAAAATTGTAATATTGGCAAAACAAACACATTATGGCACTCGTTCGTTCGTGAGGAAGTCCAAAAAATCACGTGGAAGATCGTCTTTAAACAGCTGGATAGATTTTCATCATCCAGGTTGATAGGCCCGGAATTCTCTTGGGACTTGTAGACCTCACTCACAGTCATCTATGATATGTGGCTAATGGTTTGTAACTCTCCACAATCGCAGTTTTGGTGAAAGTTCTACTCGATCTTGTGAAGGAAGTTCTTTGTACAACCAACGCCAGTTCTAAGTCTGTTGAGGTTGACCCATGCTTTCCGATCAAGGCCACAGACTTTGGGGCTTGCTAGATGGGCTGTCCAAAACTGCTTTAGGTTCAAAGTCTAGAGGATGACCATTGCTCAATGCTCATACCATCTGTCACTGATCCAAGATGATCGACAGGGATACTCTGACTGAAGTAGTGTCATGGAATTGGGTAGCCAAGTGATTCCGTGGAATTCTCGATCCTCAAAAGGTGGGTTGGGGGTTCTGCTACCAGGTTCATCAACATTTCTTGGCGAGGCGTGGTCGTCTGAAGGTTCCTCCTTTAAGGTTTTGCAGGAGCTTATCCCAGACAGGATTGGAAGATATTCTACAGTCGTCGCCAAAAGGCAACCACTAACAAGTCTCATTGAATCAGCAGAAAACGACATCAATCTTGTGTAATGTACACTTGGACTACCATAATGGTGCATCGTAGATTCTAGCAGTGGAGTTGCCAAGGCAAACAGGTTGAGCATGTAAGGTGTCAAAAGAAATGCCACCCCATCCAGTTCCTGCGAGGCCTTCTGAGGAGGTTGTCACGAGACTGCGTCTTGGCAGCGGCTTGCCTTGGTTTGGTGTGTGATTGAAAGTAAGGTTGTGGTCCATTGTGATGACGCCAAGAATTCGGGTGTTGGGTCATGTGACGTTTTTCTCCATCTAGAGTGATGTTTAGTTATCTTTTTGCGCATCGATTTGCAAGGTGGAAAAAAGAGCTGACGGTTCTTGGGGTTTGCTGAGTTTCAAGGTGCAGCGGTGGAAAGAAGGGCTTAAGTGATTAGGTATTTTGTTCTGCAACACTGTTTCTAAGGACTCAAAAGAGTCAGCAGGAGTACTGCGAACAATCTCCCTTTGCATATCTGAGACGTAGAAGTTGAAGAGAGATGGGTTTTGCCAGGACAGAACCTTGTGGAACACCGTTCGAAGTTTCCGTTTCTAACTGCGTTGCCCACTGTGAGGTCTCCAGGACGAAAGATTCTGTCTTGGATGAGCAGCATAATGAATGTGACCAAGCTGACATCAGGGAAGATTTTGAGTAGCTTGAGGTAGAGGACCTCGATTGCCCAGCTGTATCGTACGCAGCAGTAAGGTCTATGAAGACTGCTCCAAAACTTCGTTTTTCTGGAAGGCTCTGTCTCTCGATGTCATTAACTAGTCGTGCTATCTGATCCGTTGTTTGATTTCCTCTTCCAAATCCAGCTTGGGTGCGGGTTTTAAATTGGCTCGACCGTTTATGCAGTGTTTGATTCCTGCGAGATCAGTCGCTCAAGTAGCTTATAGATGTGAGATTAGTAGCGAGATGGGTCTGAAACTCTTGGGGTCATTTGCTGGTTCCTTGAAGCAACACTTCAGGATGCAATGAACCTTTGAGTTTCCCATCTGGAGGGAATAGTGACGTTCCCAGGCAAGTAGAAAGGAGGAGGTGGAGCCATCGCACAGCTTCGGGGCATTTTCTGCAAGAATTCTGTATGGATGTTGTCATTGCCAGGAACTTTCCCATTTTCTTTGGAGAACTTTAATTGTTCGGTCGATCTATCGTGGTGAATGGTTGGGACTGGGGCTTGACGGGAGAGGGTTTGTTAGAAGCTGTGTTTACTATCTGCGATTAAACAGCAACGAGAGGTGGGCTTCGCCTGTGGAGTTGTGTCTTGCCACTTTCCATTGTTGATAAGTACTGAAGCGATGGGATTTGCAGAGACAGGACACTGCTTTAGCTGGACAGTACGCCGGTTGAAGCTGGTTGAGGTTTGTTCCAGGCCTGCGGCTTGAGTGGGGTAAAGTTGAAATTGGATATCTCCTCCTCCCATATGGTGCGTCTCTTTGGCCAAGCGATACAGTAGCTGGTTGGGCCCTTTGCTATTCTCTCCAGTATCGCAGTTGGTAATTACAATATATTTGTAATCGTCGCAATCCTTGTCCCAACAGGGGGTCGTCTGTAGGGGTAGGAATATTAGCCTGCTTGGTGGGCATGGAAGCAGAAGTTCCGGGAAATGCCTCGTTGTGTGGGATGAACGCCGGGGGGGTTCTGGCAGCGTGGTGGCGTTCCGCTGGTGAGTTGTTGAACTTGGACCAAGTTGGCTTCCTGAAATTTCCATCTCTTTCTGTAGAGGCTGGAGTTCGTGACCTTGATGTCACTGGTGACCAGATAGGGCAAATGACTGACTAGGAAATCTACGGGAGGAGCAGTTCTGGAGCAGCGGGATCGAAGGTCAGCTGGTGACTGTTGACATCGGAGGCCACAAGGTCCACTGTCATGATGCTGAATAGAAAGTGGGTGGATCCTTACTATTAAAAACACAGTTGGAGGTCTTGGGCTTTTCAATCCATTCAAGAGCCTCTTTCGCCATTCGGGTCAATGGGTTTGGAGTATCCCCATGCCGTATTTCTACAGCTGAAGTCTCCGCAGACGAAGGAGCTCCGCTGAACTACTGGAAGGGAATTGAAGTCTGTCTCAGCTGGTGGTGGGCTTATAGATGGTGGTGAAGTGGGTTCCCATAAGCTTCAAATGTTTCCACTGGATCGGCGAATTATTGAAGATTGCAGGGTTGATTCTCACTGTATGCCTTGCTTCACCAAAGGATGCGATCCCATGCTTGTTGGCGGAATGAAGCAAATAGGTTAAAAACCTTCGATGAAGTTCTCTTCAGATTTATTCGCAGGAGTCCCAGTGAGTCTTGGAGGAGGAGGATATTCACTCCGATCTCCCTGGAGAGCTGTGTAAGATGGATGTCAAGCTTCGCATGGTGGGTTGAGGAGACCTGAAACGTCAGCTGCAGGATACAGAATTTGGTGCTTGCCATAAGAAAGTTCCTCTGTGAGTTGCTCAGCCGACCTAGAATTGAGGTGGGGGGTGGGTCTTTTCACGATGTTCACTTGTGTTTTAAAAACACATGTTTGGAATAACTTGTTGAATTAGTTAGCCACAGCAGGTGATGTGACATTAACAGGGCAGCCGCGGCGGCTTCAACACGGCACTAAAAATTCCTTGAGATATATAAAACTAGTATCAGTAGAGTCAAAAACACGCATAAAAAATCGAATATTCCAAACATTTTTTGGCGAAAAAAATTGATTGGCCCCAATACTACACTGTATATATTAACCAGATTTGCTGAAATGGAACTTAGAAAATAGGATAAGCTCTCGCCAGAACTCTTCAGAGTTTAGCCATTAACAAAAATGTTAATTTTGCTGAATTTGCTGAGGCACCTAGATTCGCGAAATTAAATTGTGAAAGTGCTCGAAGTAGAATTCGGCCAAGCTTCAGCAAGGCAGTGGGCTGTTGCAGGGATGGTGTATAAACCTAGAGGTACTCGACAAGGATAGCATCATTTTAGGTCGTACAACTTATATTCCATTGCAAAGTAAGCTACAACTTATATAGAGCGGAGCGGCCGAGCCTTGAACAGTCCTCTATTTCGAGTTACCCTTCCCCACCGTACCACAAAACACAACCACCTTATTTGAAGGATAAATATATATTAATTAAAAAATGATGGTTGTGGTTGAAATATTGGTGGCCAGGGGATGATTTTTATGCCGATAAATTAAATTTGGGCTGCAAGTTAAGCGAAAATTATTATTTTTGATATTTTTTAAGGTAAAATATTACATCGTATTTTTATTGTATCCTTTTTGTTATTGAATAGGGTTTTATACATTGCATAAAGGGTTCAGGTAAATACTCTTGTGGTGACATGTGATAAAAAGGGTGGTTTTTTTAGGGAACAAAGGTGATTTGGGGCTTTATATATTGTATAAAACAAACTCTATAATATAAATGTCAAGATTGATAGTATTGCATGATGATTAAAATTGTTTTGCTAAAAAATTAATAATCTTGATATTCTTATTTTTAGCTCAAAAACGGTGATTTGTTTGGACCCAAAAACACACCTGCCACCAAAGTTTTTGACCACAACCATCATTTTTTTATTTATTTATTACTATCTTTCGATAGTGGTGCGTCTTTTGTTGTACGATAGGAGGGTTGTCGACACTTTGCATCCAAACCCGCGCCGCGATACTCATCTTGTTCAGCTGCGCTTATATCGATACTCGTTTGCTGTTCATTCCGGTTCGAGTGCGTAGGATCTGATGACGCCCATCTTGGGCAGTTTTCGTAATGTCAAAATACCGACCGCAGGCAAGTTAGTGGCAGTTAATGTTTGCTCGTACGGGCCACATGCATTTGAAGATTAAATGGGCGAAATAAATGTCTGATTGTTTCTTTTATTTTATTTAGTTTTATGTCATATTTTTTATTATTGATTTTATTTATTTATTTAAGTTTTATTTAGTACAATATCTAAAACCGTATTCTTACTACTGATCATACTTATATTTCTCATAATGTCTTTCTCAGTAAATTTTACAAGTATTTTTAAGTCCATGGAAACAACATTGACATTTCATCCGAGTGCGCGTGTAAGTTATTCTCATTACGGAATTCTACCATGCGGGTAGTTCCTTTCGGGCAATCAATTTCGGTTTGCTTCATCAGCCCAGGGCGAGATAACAGTACTTTAGTCGTATTATAGATGCGAGGAATCAAATTGGAAACTTGACGACACAGTCTGTAGGTTGTGTGCTGCTTATACTACGAATGTATTGTAGACTACTTTGCATTTTCCAGAACCAGAGCAACAAGGAAAGGAATCTTTAGCGAATTGAACACTTTTTCTGTCTATTGTTCTGCCTTCGCCGTTCTTTCCCTCGATACTGAATTTCTGTTTTTTCTTGTAAAGATAGTTACACTTTCACGCCCATGTACAAGTCTACACGTTCCCTCCCACGTTTCAGTCATAGCACGCACCAACACATAGAAATGTCTTCCCCCTTTAAAAGTGCCTTTCTATGTCGTGATCTCATATGCAATAAGTTTGAATGACAAGATTAGGAAGAATGCAAAATGATGTACCGGGTGTCCCAAAAAACACGCAACACTTGGTGGCAGGCAATTTTAGACAATATGCTACGGCCGACGATCTTGCCCTCCTACCGTTCCAGCACTTGGACAGAAGCATAAAGCACACTACTACCGACATGGCCCTTACTTGTAGCATATCTCAAGAGCTGGAGACTGAAGCTGATGGAAGCCAAGACCACCGCAACTGCCTTCCACCTCAACACCAAAGAGGCTCATTGCCAGCTTCAAATCACCTCATGGAGCGCCTCTGCCAGACAATCCTACACCAACCACTTGGGAGTGAAGCTTGACCGGCAGCTTACTTACCGGCACCACTCGAGTTCGTAGGCGCCAAGGTATCTTCGAGGAATAACCTCCTGTCAAACTTGTGAATCTCATGGGGGTGCCCAGCCCAACGACCCGGCGCACCACTGCTTGGCTCTGGTCTACAGCAATGTTGAATATGCCGCCCAGCATGGTGCAATAACGCTCACACAAAGAAGCTGACACGGTACTCAACGAGACCTTGAGAATCATTACTGGCTGCCTTTCCCACTCCATCCGAGTTGCAGTGCTTTCAGGCATTTGCACCTGCAGCACTTCGTAGTGACACACTCGCACAACTAGTGAATAAGTCCCTGCTGGACAAAAGCAACCTGCTGCATAACACTGTCAAAGAATCGAACCAGCTCGGCAGACAGAGATTTCGCTCTCGCCGACCTTTCTGGCAACACGCCGCTAAACTCTACAGCTCCCAATTCAACATCTCACAGACATTGAACATTGCCTGGCTAACATTCCAAGGGCCAGATCAACGCTTATTACACCTAAGACAGAACTACCACCTGGCAGCAATCTCCCACGCAATGAATGGGTCACCTTAAACCTGATTCGCACAGGAGTCCGGTCGCTTCAATAGCAATATGCACCGATGCCGATGGGGGCTGCGGCCTTCCGCAGCCTGCCCAAGTGGTTCTCCATCACAACTGCGGATCACATTCTCAATGATGTCCTACCTTTCGTCCGCCGGCGGATACAGATTCTCAAACCTCAACCAAATTTCGGCGATTTGGGGGCCAAAACACCGACTTTTTGGGAAAAGTGTCACAAGTTTTGGGCCAAAATTGGTTAAAAATCTTGCCCTCCTCCCAGAATTTTCACTTTGTCCCCCAAAATGTCACTTTCTGTTTCTTTCTCCCCCCCCTCCCCCCCCCCCCCCGACAAATTGGTCTGGTGCCGCCAAGTGGATTTACGAAGACATTGCATGCTGTCATTTTGGAGTCTACACTGGAGGACATGTCCATCGTTAAACTGCATGCTAACCCTTTAGTTGGGGGACATAAATGAACTGGTAAGACTAAAATATTACCTTGATGTAATCTCATAATGAATTGTAATTTGGGTTTTGGGTAATACCAAATGCTTAAACCAATCAGATTAAAATCATTCAAATCTGTGTTTTATTATACAATTCAATCACTATGCCCAGGTCATGTGTTTGTGTTTAAAGGGTAGTTTCTGACCTTTGGACCTCCCCGGAGACATCATAACACTAGTGATCAATATAAACCTTCATCGTTAATACGCAACTAACCCATATCGGCTTTTTTAAAGGTGTGTGTTCCTATCACTTTTTGGACCCCCTCCCCGATTTAACCGGAAGTTGTATAAATTTTTGATATCAGATGAAAGCCGTATTTTTTTTCTCAGTTATGTCCAAATTTCAGCTTTCAATACACTTCTTTGCAAAGATATAAACAAAAAACTGTAGTTTAATGGTTCACCATCAATATTAGTCACAGTAATGAATCGGGGGCCTTACATGTGCCTTATCGCCATTCTATTATCAAAACCGCAAGTTCGTTTCCCACATTACTTGGTGGTAAGTGTAAGTGCCCAGGCTCTCCTACAAGTGGAGAACAAATATATATTATTATTTAATAATTAGTTTTTTCTAATCAGTAAACTTGCCCAATTAAAACACCCTGCTGCCACCGTCCTACGATAATCGACTTTGAGCATGGACTTCCAAGATAATGAACTTCCGTGCGTCCAACCCCAACCAACCTTCCTCATGTTAGTTCATTAATCAATCCTATTAATCAACGAATTTAACTAATCAAATATTTATTGTTTCCATGGAAAATGGCATATTTTATAGGCATGAGTTATTTTTGAGCATTTATGGCGACCTTAAATGGTATTATCGCTTTTCTAAGAATATTACCATTAATATATACATGCCTTGTTCATCTGTGTAAAGAAATTAAATTCATCATTTTTCGCATTCTCAAAATAGATTCATTTCGCAAAATAAACTTCTCTAAAGCTTTCCAATATCATGTCCCTGCGATGATACCAACACTGATCATTTAAAATCTCCCCTAGCTTTTTCTTAAAAATGGACAATCAACATTGAACCCCAAACAAACAACGTCTAAACCCCTACCAGAATCATTCATTCACCATTGCAAAGCTCATATGGGTGAACTTGAATGAAATGACTTCAAAGTGAAGGATTGGCCCGGTAGAGTTATTTTGCAACTGGAAATTTAGCAGAAAAGCCAGCAAAAGAGCGCTGTTCAGGATATAACTTGCCATTCACTTGCATTGCAGACTGAGTAAGCTTCCACAAGTAATGTCCGTTTTGCCTTTTTTTTTGCTTTCAGGCTTATGCAGTTGTATTGTATGTTAGGGTAGCTGTACCTTGTTACAGACTAAATCTGATTTTTTTATGATTTTTTTTTCGAATCTGATTCTGCTAACTCACTGCTAATGCCTTTAAATCAACTGCAACTACATCTTTGTATTTTGTATGGTATTACTTAACGAGCATAGAATAAATTGTTAGCGTGCCACCCCTTTGACCATGCCTTCTGTCCGGGTGGCAAATTGAACTAGACTCTGTGTGTTTCCCACTTTTGTAATAATACCAATAACTGAGATCTTCATAAAACATATTAATTGTTAGAAGGTACACTTATTACCAAGTGCTTGGACCATGTATCATTACTAGTGATATTCTCATTATATCTAGTGATATGCCAAATATGGCAAACTATTACTTAATACTTCAACCCCAATTTGGCCAGCTGTACTGCACGGCAGCAGTAGATGCACGGTTCAAGTCAGATCTTGACCTTTTTCTTTTTTACGAGGGCTTCTTGCTGGAACTTTTTTTTTTGTCTATTTAATTGGCGATCTCAAGTATTATGTGTCCGGGGCGTTATGGCTAAGTGACCATTATCCATCTGCAGACGTTGTTAAATTCATGTCCTGTGGGAACATAGACATGGACGTGGAAACACTCTGTCTAGCCAAGGAAGTCAACTTGTGTAATGACAAGTGTTATGTAAATATTACACAAACTATGTTATCATAGAACTACATACATTATAAAATATAACGTTTCACCTAGCTGAATTCAGCATATTTTTATTTAAATCAAAGTGAGTGATCCCAAAAACCGGCGATTTTTTTACTTTCAACCCAATGCTGTTTTGTCAACATAACCAACCTGTTATTACTTTTTACATTATAAATAACCTTGAGTCTAAGCCTAACCAAAACTAATATATCCACCTTCACTTGATTGGTTATTTTGTCATTGGGGAAAAAAAAAGTTCGGTCACGTTTGTGACCATCAGAAGGTCACACAAGTGACCAAACTTTGGGGGCAACCATGACAACTGAACTGAAGAATGGCCCTAAATCATCCTAACCGTTTGGATAGTTGAAGCAAAAATGTGCACCAAGATGGACCACACTACAGTGTGAGTGTGTGTGTGTGTGTTAAAGGTGCGTGTTAGTACCCAAATTTTTATATCGGTGAAAGGTCATGTTTTAATCATTGTCGTCCTGAAATTTGAGGCCTCAAATCAATTTCATTCCCAAGATATAGACAAAAAACGCCATTTAATGGTTAACCATCAATATTAGCACAGTATTGAATAGGGATTTGCAATATGCATTATATCTTCTCCAACAAAACCGCAAGTGTGTTTCCCATGGTTCTTGATGGGGCATATGTGCAAGTGCCAAGTACAGAACACAATAGACATAAATCGGAACAAGCACCTTAAATGAGATTATTTTAAACTGAAACTCATACAACCTCTGATGGTTAATAAGTCAAGGCCAAATGTGTAATTTAATCAATATCAATATGAAAATTAGTGGCAATTAATTGCTTTCGAAACGCGTCAAAATGTAACAAAATGTTTCAATTTTGTACAGTCTTTTATTTCTATTTAACGGGGCTTAACTACAATTTATTTATTATAATTTATCATATGTTTGCGCAGCAAAGACGTGCAGTCGCCTGATGATTAAATTGCTTCTTTTCAGCAGAAAGGTTAATTATTATTTTTTTTCTTTCTGGTTATATAATTAATTTTGTTTCATGCATAAGACCATGCATAGGCAGAAAATATCTCTGGCAACAGGGCTTGTTAACTTGTATTATTTTTAAATCACATTCCCGTTGGACCCTTAGGGATCCAAGCTAATTATCTCATTAACAAGCACGACATCTTAGTAAGTTTTTATTTTTAATGGAAAGAAGTGCGTCGATGAGCTACAAAACAGAGTTCCTACTTATTTTTCACGAGTAAGAAATCGCCGTACAACCAATAATGGAGCGCATGGAAGCACCCCCTTAGACACTTAAGTGTTAACATGGGAACTCTCATATCTCTTACAACTGGTTAGTTTTATTCTTTCTATACGTGAAGTATGTATATGCGTGGAAAATTGCAGCATTTTATTTTATGCATCAATTCAATAAACCTCAAATTGTGGTGGCATGCCTACTGAATTAACTGTTTTGTTAATCGACGCTCGAGGTACATATACACACAGAAAAATGATGCATTAATTAAGGCACAATTCTCTTTTGTTATGCACTGAATTTGATGTTAAGGCGAAATTAAGTTTCAACGTAAGGTTTTCCATCGTTTGCGTTTATTCCGTTATATTAATGAATGCAAATGAAGTGGAATAACAAAAGATATGAATATTAATTAATTTAAATAATAAAATAGCTCATTATGACCTAATGAATAATTACAATTTCCCCTTAAGTAACATTTTAGGATGAATATTACTATCCTATGCCCTACGTTAGAGCGAAATTAGCTTTTATTATTTTTATAATAATTATTATTATTATTTTGAAATCAGCAAATCCAATAGAGTAATTCACGTATAAGGATATTACTCTGAATGAATAGATGGTAAGAGTACAATGCCGTTTGTGTTGTCCACCATTTTGGTAGCAATGATATATTGTAAGGATAGCAGTGACGCAGCCTTTCAATACTAATAAAATCAAATATCTATCGCAATAAACAAAGCAAACAACAGTTTTCCTTCTCAATGTCAAGTAATGCGGCCACCTGTACTTTATACTTTTTATCAGCAGGACGAGAATCTACTACCGATTTCCAGAATTTAAAAAATGGGAATTAAAATGAAGAAAACAAGAAACTTAATAATTTCCTGAGTCAATGTAGCCATGTAACCAACACTATGACGGTTAGGCCATTTAATACCACTGGTGAATTCATCAGAGTTAACAGAATCAGTACCCGAGACGCGACTTCATTTCGTATAGTTTGCTGAATTTGTAAGGATTGCTAGTAACCCAGGCTTCAAAAAATGACACAAGGAAGGGGTTAGCCCAAGCCAAAAGTCCCCCACCCCCTTGCCCCATGTGATTAGAAAAATAAATAAATTGTTCCATCCCCTACACCTGGCGACAAGCCTGAAATGATTACAGAATTAACATAAAATTGCAAGTTTGTGTTATTATGTGTAATATAGTTCTTGTAGATGTAGATTATCAATCAAATTCGTAAACGTTTCAAAGTGTATTATGTAAGCCGCACTCTAAAAATGTCCCTAATTTACCCCAAATATATTTTTTTCTTTTTACTTTATTAATAATTTCGTGTTGTTTTATGGCCCTTCACCGTGGTATGAGTTCGTGGAAAATTCCCACGCGAAGATGGTTTCCCATGGTCACTTTTCTGTCATAGTCTTAATTTTTGCCCCTTTTAATGTTGGTATTTGGTGCATGTTTATAATAATAATATGTAAAACAGTAAAAAAATTAAAAAAATTTATTCCAAAAAACATGTCGATACTCGATATGTATTCGCGTAATTAAAAGAATTGTTTTTAATTTAAAAACAAATTAGCACAACCCAAAATCGCAAATATTCATATACGGGGGGTGTTTTCATATTAGAGATATGCTGCATGTATTTAAAATACCTCCCTCCATTAGCTGAAAGGTTAGCCAAATGATTCCTAAACTGGGTGTTAAAAGTCATATGGGGTAAAATTACAAATATCAGCTTTTCCAATTAAGTTTGATCATCACATATAGTCCCCATTATTTTTTTATTTTTTTAATTACGTGACAAAGTTGATAATTACAAATACAGCGTGAGCGGGCACAAAACGTATCTCGGCATGCTTTTCTATCAGTATTGTGCATAGTCCGATATTTTGAAAATATCTGAAATATACATTTTTGGTGTGCTTACATACTATGACAAATAATGCTTTCATAATTTCCATTTTTTTGGAAAATGAGTAATTTATGGCGAACAATAAAGTCAGATTCATTTATTTTTCATACACTAACTTAATTTGGGTAAGCGTAGCGCCTCAAAATTTAACCAATAAGGTTTCATTCATTAATTGGGCATTCGAATTTTGACAAAATCGAACTTATATAGTTACAATGTCAGTGGATGTTAACCAATCAGGGAAATTAAACCTATGTAACAAACAATCAATGTACTAAATTCACAAAGAACATAAGGCCGTAGAGTCCCACGCGGGTACACTCTCCCCAGTAGGTTCAGTTCATTTTAGTTTAACCCTTAGAAATAGCCAGTTTTCAAAATTAATAAGTCCCCAACCCCCCCCGACAAAGGTAAATTTTTCTGAGAAAAGTTGGCCTTACTTGTTATAAATTTAAATGTACACGGCAATGTTACAACATTTAATGTAAAAAAATCACCACACAGTTAACCTTCTCCCTGAAATTGTCATATTTATTAAATTTGATGACGAATTAAAATACACTTTCGTCATTGGGATTTTACAATAGAGAAAATCACGGAGAGAAGTACCTACATGCCTAGTACACCACAGGAATACTACCGACACTGATTTTGGGGTTGCCAATGGATAGCTAATCCGTCCACCTTCTTTCAATGCTACCAAAATGATTACCTCATGCCTAGAATTACGGTCATAATGACGTTAAAATTCCACATGTCGCCCAACGTCAATTTCCATACACAGTGTAGATAGGGAACATTCTACACTGTTACTATGGAATTGACTGACATGTGGTACTTCTCTCCGGGATTTCCTCTATTGTTAAATCCCAATACACAAACGTGTCATTTTGAATTCGTCATCAAATTTAATAAATCACGTCATTTAATGGAGAAGGTTAAAACTTTGTGTGATTTTTTGCACATAAAGTGTATATTGCCACAGTGTACATTACATTTTGTAACAGGTTTAAAAGCCTAACTTTCCAGAAAAAAGGTACCTTTGCCAGGGGGACTTATTAATTTGGACCTGTTCTAGGTACAATCAATGCAAAGGAGAAAATGGTGGGAAACCATACAGAGTAAAAACTCGAAATAATGGCCACCCTTAAATTACGGTATGTGTAATTAAATTAAGTCAGACTAAACGAAGTGCAAGGACTAAGACAATCATATGCACGATGAGACAGGTTGCAAGACAGGACAAGACAAGGTTGGTGGAGAACAAAACAAATGGCAAAATTGCCTAGACATAGTAGTAATTAATTTCAATTCCCTTACCACAAAATCAAATTACTAAACAAAACTATTAGACATTGTAATATAAGAATGCTCGAACACTGCGGAACGGGGGGGGAATAAAATCAATAACTGTGTAGTTCATTATTACCACCAAAAATGTGTGATGAAATTAAGAGATTGTCATCCAACGGTCCTCGGGCAAGAGAATGAAATGAAATTACAAGGATGTACACATATTGAATCCGATGGCTGTATTTGAAATGATATTTGGAATGCAAAAGTCCACGGAATAGGTGCACGGACCCAGGTCAAAAAAATTATAGCTTACCCCACTACAGAAGAAAAGGTTTGCACCTTTTGGATGTTAGTAGTATGGGACCATCTACATCAACGCTATGAGTAGTACTCTACCTACTCCAATCATGCTACTACCAAATGCTCCAATCTTTATGAGACAGAACCATTTGAGACCACTTGACATCACTGAATTGCGCATTTCTCATTTGTGACGTAGCATGTCGCACGCTCCATGAGCGGGTCTCCCTTACTCATTTCAAAGAGCAGCTGATGGGGTCATAAGACAACCCCAAACCAGCAATAAAAATAGACCTTTGTTATTTGGGCTGCAAATTGGGCAAAAGACGGAAATTTCAAACGAGCCTTGCGCTTATATCCAACTTTGTGAAAACCTATTTTATGTTGATATGTGCTTTAGAAGACCAAAATTATATATATTTAACACAAACCTGCAGTTTTAGGGAATCCTGTATTTTAAGGGTTTTGCAAAATACACATCATTTTCCCATAGAGTTTGCACAGTAATGTTTTTAATTATTTTTAATGTTACTAATAATTGTTTAATTACATGTATGTTTGAACATATATCAGCAAAATAATTGCTTTGGTTCTTTGATGGGACCCCCATTAGCGCTTGGTTGATTTTTTTTTTTTTTTTTTTTTGGTATGAAAAGAAGCGCATTTAAAAGCCAGACAACTACATAAAAATCGGCGAAAAAATCCAACGCGTAAAGCGGCCAGCGAGAAAACAAATTTTGATTGTCAATAGGAACTCCCCCTTGGTCACTTAAGTGTTACGTCTGAGTCACTTTACCTTGGTTAACTTTGAAAATTGCACACTAGTGTTTATAATCCTTGCATCTACAGTGGAGAAACAATTTAAAAGTTTAGACGTTGGTGTGCAAAAAACCTTAGAGTGAGGTTGATAAAAAAATGAAAGAAGGCAAGGTGATTTTTTTAGGGGGGAAGGGGGAGTGTAAATAATTGCAAAATTTATGTTTTTTTCCTCAATTTTGGCCGCTGCCGAATTTACCTTTCTTTTCTAAAAATAAACGAAAGTAAAAGCTCTATAAAATAACGCGGCGAAAAGCGAACTTAAAAGCAAGTGCGTGGCGATGCAGCCGAGACCAACTTTTTTTTTTGGTTGTTTGATTGTTTGTCTGTTTTTGGAATCAAAATTGTTTTTAAATGGTTTGTGATTAAGTGTTAAAGCATTTGTGACTACAAAATTTACGACTTTTTTGGCCACCTTCGTCTGGTTTTAGTTCTTCCAAAAGAAGGAAGGGCCTCAAATACTGCATGGTTGATGAAGGAAACCGCATTCTTCAATATTATTGGGGAACTGACTGGTCAGTGTCAAGTATATTCCTTGCATATTGAATCAACGACAAAAATATCATTTTTATCAAAATATCATTATATTATTTAATCAGTTGGCAAATGCCAGTTTTCGTTCTGATTATAAGATGATCTGATTAAAAGCAACGACACTTATGTATATATGGGCGCCACTTGCCCTTGGAGCGCATTGTAAACGAACTTATGAGAAAGAAAACACGAGGCGGCATAGCTAACCTATCGTGCATTTTGTGATAAAAGCATGAAATTTGGCACAGATGTAGAGAAAAGTAGTATGAACAGATCAAGATCATGAGCCATCCCAATTTGCATCCCCGTCAGCCTTTTCCAAGATGGCCGACAAAATGACCATTTAAGGCATATTTTGCTAGTATTTTAACGCCTGCCTTTTACTTATGCCTATATTAGGCATAAGAATATGCTAAATGTATGTTACAATGTTTGTCCAATCACAGGCCATTGTAATATGTGTCCCTGTCGGCCATTTTCCAAGATGGCCGCCAAAATGACCATGTTAGGCATATTTTGCTAATAATTCAACGCCGGCCTTTTACTTATGCCTATACCAGGCATAAAAATATGCTAAATGCATATTACAATGTTTGTCCAATCACAGGCCATTGCAATATGTGTCCCTGTCGGCCATTTTCCAAGATGGCCGCCAAAATGACCATTTTAGACATATTTTGCTAATATAGCAACACACACCTTTTACTACTCTCTATATTACGCATGAAAACCTGCTAGATATCTGCTACATTGATCGTCTAATAATTTAAAGTTACAATGTATTTCAGTGATATTAAAGGCGTGCTACGTAATTTTGAATAAGACTGCCATTTTTTCAATCGTAATTTCAAAATTTGATGATAATCATGAACATCATACATTGTAGTCGCACAAAGCTCGATCATTAAAGTGATGAATCTCAAACTAAGTTTCCCCAAAACAAGAAATATCTATTGTAGCTATCAACTGATATTGTATTGGTAATATTCCAGAGCCACTGAATCGCTGAATTGTTTGTTAACAACAAATTAAGGAAAATGTAGTTGACGTTCATCAACATTATCACCTACAATATTGTGTAAAACTCGTGTATCACTTTATACAAGTCAGGATAATTTTGTGCCATCGGGAATCTAGACACAAGTAATGAATAAAACATAGCCTACTTTATTCACCAGGCAATTTCTTTTGTATGTATTTATTAAGTGCGTTATTAGGAGTTGTCATGTTTTATTGGGTCAAAGGCCGCGTGATATTGTATGAGCTACCAAGTAAAGTATCAAAAAAATCTTCCCAGTTCCAAATGCTAGTCACAGTTCAGTTCTGAATCTATGTAGAAATTGTACTAGCTAAGACAACATCAGTGTCTACAGTCTGGACGAGTATTTTGCTATGGTTATGATGTGTAGCATGGGCTACAATGTAACATCATGTGGCTATCAGCCTCTTTGTGAGAGAATGAGAAGAGGGAGACAGTATCTTCCAATAGGAGTTTGCTCAGAACACATTCACCATCAGTGATAACAAGTAATCTGTTGTTGTTGATCAAACGATGTTAGATCTAGGAGCACTTTCCCCGTAAACAAAAGGCAGGGATCCGCCTCGTGATTTTTGAAAAGTGGCAAACCGCAAAAAAAATGGCATTTAGGGATTTAAGGGGATATATACCTATCCCATACCAGATCCACACATGAGACCTTACGAAATCTATGGAATAAATGTCTTAGCAGCAACATACCTTAGCATCTAGACGATGACTGATACAGCAAGAACTAGAGCATTTGTTCCAGAAGTCTCAGATTGTGCCTCGTGGAATTCAAGGTTTCCGTGTCGATTCTGATAATTGTTCGTATGCAAATGTTACAACAGGAAAAATACACCCCTTTCTATTAATCAGCTCTAATCTATCTAATAGAGGTCAGAGTGCTGATCCCCATTGACCCTGTGGGCATTGCACAAGGTCTATCAGTGCTTGCACCCAGCCACTACCCTGTAACCAATCTCCAAGTTAAGAATTGCCATAATTACGGAGACCTCCATGAACACATGATAACAAATTTGTTTTCTCCATATGTTTCTGGCCATCTCCACTGGATTTGCTTTGATAATACATAGTGGCTCATCAAAGGCGATTACTGGTGTTTGTCCTGGATTCAAATGTTTCACTGTATTCACTTGTTTATGGATTATGATACAAAACAAGTTCTTTAAGTCATAATCAGGCTTGCTGTGGCCCAACTATATGATAATCACATGATCATTTCAGCACTAGTTCTGTGTATATGTCAACTTTTGAATGTAATGCATTCTATCCGAAAAGCTCCGAAAAGCAGATAGGGGCCTATTGACCACTACACTTCCCTGAGGCAAGACATGTGAATTAAGAACTGTGGAAATTCATGTTAAAGTGAAACATGCTTTAATCAATAAAACATGGTTACTGAGTTATC
The DNA here is from genome assembly GCA_023653785.1 of Ophioderma brevispina. Lineage (NCBI taxonomy): Eukaryota > Metazoa > Echinodermata > Ophiuroidea > Amphilepidida > Ophiodermatidae > Ophioderma > Ophioderma brevispina. Next base: position 25,079 of record JAMKCH010007673.1, on the reverse strand, counting down.
CATTTTCATTCGTTATAACAAGGTTTCACCGGTGACTTGTGGATACGCAAAGAAGAAAGAAGAATTTGTTGATGTTTTTTGGCAAATGATGTTTGTATAGGATATTTAAGAAATAACAGGCCATGCATTTTAAACTCGCAGACTTCGCATCACATATTAAATTTGGTCACAAACTACTTCGATTTCCCTATTTGTGTCAACTCAAAAAGTAATCATCTTATTATAGCAAAAGTATACATTTTAAAAGCTTTTGTAGTGAAAAGTGTGACGCCTCCACCCTTTTTAGGTGTTGAGTTCAAAACGCATGGCCACCAGTATATGGTTTCAAATTTAAAAATAGCTGTTACAGGCTAAAACATGCAGTATGCTTTATTTCTTGAGTAATATCTGTGACGGTTACTTAGCAATACACAAAAATATTAGTTGAAAGTAGTGTTACATGATCTGTATGGCGGCCATTTTGAAAGATGAATGTTTGATTTAAACTTATCCCTTTATCTCCATAAACCTTGTTGTCAATTTAAATTGTCCTCTTTATATTTTCAGACCATTAAAATAACATTTTAGGCATCATGTCACCGGTATTTTAAAAGTGTATGCATGTAATAAACAATAAAAAGCAACTTTTGGCGGCCATTTTGAAAAATGGCTGCTAAACCCGTCAGGGGTAAAAATTGAAGTGGCTCATGATCTCAATATTTTATGTATATATTACTCTACTTATATGCAAAATCCCTTGCTTTTATCACTAAATGCACGATTGTTACGTATATTTTAGTTATGCCGCCTCGTTACTTGAGAATTTCCCATCGATGATCAATTTTAATAAATAATTTAGTACTGTGTTCCACGCATTTTGAGACTAGAGCAAAGTAAGGTCTTCACGTTTGCTGATACAATGTTTTGTTTTTTGTTTGTTTGTTGTGTTTTTTCCTGATTGAATTTCTCCAGACTCTTCAGAGTTTAGCCAGTGACAAAATGTTAATTTTGCTGAATTAGCGAGGCACCTAGATTCGCGAAATTAAATTGTGAAAGTGCTCGAAGTAGAATTCGGCAGCTTCAGCAAGGCAGTGGGCTGTTGCAGGGACGGTGTATAAACCTAAGGTACTCGACAAGGATAGATCATTTTAGGTCGTACAACTATATTCCATTGCAAAGTAAGCTAAAACTTACTCATCTTGTTCAGATGCGCTCTATATCGATAATCGATTTGCTGTTCATTCCCGAGTTCGAGTGCGTAGTATATGATGACGACCATCTTGAGGCAGTTTCGTCAATGTCAAAATACCGACCGCAGGCAAGTTAGTGGCAGTTAATGTTTGCTCGTACGTGCCAAATGCATTTGAAGATTAAATGGAGCGAAATAAATGTCTGATGTTTCTTATTTTTTTATTTGATTATTTTTATTTCATATTTTTATGATTGATTGTATTTATTTATGTTTATTTAATTATTTATTAAGTATTTTATTAATATTAATAACTTCATGGGGGAGTTATTATTTGAGGGGAATACGATTTTTCTTTTTTGGTTTTTAAAATTTTACAAAGTTTTAAAGGCATGGAAACCTAACAGTGACATTTATCGAGTGCGGTGTAAAGGTTCTCATTACGGAATGCTACCATGCGTATCCTTCGACGGCAGAATCAATTTTTCGGTTTATTTCATCATTCCCAGGTGTGAGATTAAGTACTTTAGCGTAATGATAGAGGCGAGGAATCAAATTGGAAAATTGACGACACAGTCTGTTTAGGTTGTGTGACATGCTTATACTAGCGAATGTATTTGGAGGACTACATTTGCATTTACAGAACCAGGAAACAAGCACGGAAAGGATCTTTCGCGAATGAACACATTTTATGTTCTGTATTTTTCTGCCTTCGCCTTTCTTTCCCTCGATAATGAAATTTCTGTTTTCGTTGAAATATATATTTACACCTTACACGCCCATGTACAAAGTCTCACGTGTACACTCCCACGTTTCAAGTCAGAGACAGACCCACACACATTACAGAAAAGGTTTCACACATATAAAAGTGCCTTTGACATGTAGTGATCTCAAAGGCCATAAGTTTGAAGACGAGATTAAGGAGAAGGACAAAATGATGTATTGGAAGGATAGGGGTATCTCGAAAGGCGTGTTTTTCATTATGGAAGTTCAATAACCAAGCGTTTTATAAATTTAAGACAGCAATGTAGGTCTTCTTAAGGTCAACAGATTAAAAAAAACAAAATCGGATACTAAAATACCAATTAATGTTTATTCTTAGTGACAGCCCATCATGCTAATTTTAATGGCGGATAATGTGAATCATAGTTTTGGACTTTATTTAATCGCTCTTTATTTTATAATAACCCTGGTATATATCGCGCTGAATGCAAGACCAACGTAAGTGAACTTTGCGAAATGAGTTTTGGTGAATTTTGAAAGAGGAGGTAGTCGCGCATCAATTTAAACTATGGGTGAAGATATGTACGTGATTAAAAAGTTTTAATTAGAAAAAGAAGATAACGTATGTGCATTCGCTTTTCTGCTTAATGCAAGACCAACAGTATGTGGAACTTACGTTTGTCTTGCATTGAGCAATTTGCCGCTTGAGGGCAAGACCAACGAAGTGACACTACGCCTTGGTCTGGGCATTAAACATATTTGCCCATTATCAGTGCAATACCAACGTAAGTGCCAACTTTACGTTGTCTTGCATTAAACATTTTTTTCAGTGCAAACCAACGTATGGCCCACTTACGGCGTCTTGCCATTAAACATTTTGCACCTTTTCAGGGCAAGACCAACGTAAGTGGCAATTACGTTGGTCTTTTAAGCATGTTTGCACATTTTCAGTGCAAGACCAAGTAGTGGCATGACGTTGGTCTGCATTACAAATTTTTTTCAGGCAAGACGCACGTAATTGGCACTTACGTTGGTCTTGCACTAACTAGAAAATACTGATTCACTACTTTCTCTCTCTTTGTAAATAAATATTTAATTACGTTTGTCAATGTAGAAAGTAGTTAAGTAATCATGAAAAAAAAAAAAAAAAAAAAAAAAAAAAAAAAAAAAAAAAAAAAAAAAAAAAAAAAAAAATAAAAAAAAAAAAAAAAAAAAAAAAAAAAAAAAAAAAAAAAAAAAAAAAATACATTTCCGCTTGTATACCTGCTATCATTATGGACACCACCTATAGAATCCAATAGAAACACAAAAATGTTCTTCCTGCAAAATTAGTCAAACTGAACTTACGTTGGTCTTCTTGCATTCGGCGACGATATTAACTGCAATATTCCTAAAACAACCGCACGGATAAAAGAAAACACAAACAAACAATGTAGGTGCTGAGCTTTTTGGTTTCCTCGCCTTCGTTACTGCACAGCTCTGACGGATCCAGGTTTGTCAAGCAGTGAGGGGCGCGAAGAAGGGTTAACAAGAATAGGCTTTTAAAAAGGACAACCATCGATCTAAGCGAGGATGTTAGTACTTAATATGTTAGGGTAAATACTTGAGATCATACTTAGGAAACCCTCTCGTATATTAGAGAGATTATATAACCACCGTATGGTATTTCAGATATCAACCTTTCATTTTGAAATAGCCACTGGTTTGGAAATGCCAGCCTTTATACATCCATATCCCATTTCATAGGTGAAGTGCCCTCTGTATGGTTGTTCATAATGTGGAACATTGGGGTAGTTTATCAATCAAATAGATTCTAAATATTTGAACCACAGTCCATTGCACCGATATTACAAAATTCAAACTTACAGGAAACAGGTTAAAACAAAGCTTATCACGCTGATGAGGCAATGAAGTCAACACCTATGGTACAGTTCAATAGCTTTCATTCACAATGTATTTAGAAAACACACACCCTTTAGTGCTGTATAATATGATATCTAGAATACACAAGATCTTTCCATGTCAATGCATGGACAAGTACAACCCAGCTGAACTGTGCCCTTTGGTGGATGATATTGTCTCATAGTGTGTGCTATCTGTGCATTGTACACATAATGGATACTCTCAAAACCATGGGCCATGTCATCCATTACATGTCAATGAACTGAGAGGTTATCCACTGATGGTGCGCTGTCATCCAAATCCACAATGTGTTTGTTTCTAGCTGCTTAGGAAATGTCAATAATTCCTATTAGGCATATACCATTTCCTTATTTCTAAATAATTGGAACCAGAGGACTGTGCACTGCACATAGACAACCACCCAACGCGGTGCATGACTGTAATTCTGCAATCATTTGCTTGCACACATACGCCGAGGGTAACTTCACTGTGTGGCTTTTATCTACTCCGCGTTATACCAATCTTCGATGGAAAACACTGTGTTATCAAACACACATTATACTGATTCTTGTAGCTGTTCTCTCACGTTACACATTTATAGTACTTACGAATTACGTTATGCTGGTCCCACTTTACATAACAACCCTACTACTCGAAAACGCTTTCCTTCTGGCCGTCGCCAACGTGTTATGTTTTTTCGCGGTGCAGTTCTGAGTGGACTGTTGTTCTCCATCCGGGGTCCCCCAGGGATCCGTTTTGGATCCGCTTTGTTTATATATATGTAATGATCTCCAGCCTCCATCTGAATCACAGTTTACGCATATGCTGATGAGACGTTCATCTTTAGAGATATAAAAAGCAGAGCCGTGACATTCCATTTTGCAATCTGATCTAGACCAATTAAACTGGTGGTCTAACAACATGCTCTCTCCCCTAAACCCCTCTCAATGCAAGTCATTGCTTAAAACCCGACGCAAAGTCAAACCGGTTCCGTCATACTTGTGAAATACTCCTGTTTTCTTGTACAACTGACAATCTTCGGCTCTTAGGGGTGACGTATCCCTGATCTTTCCGGGAACTGTCATGTAAATAACATTGTTAAAAAAGTGCAAGTAACTGTCGTTTTTATTAGAGTTGTTGCGGGTAATAGATCTTATGTTTTCTCAACTATTACATACTCTCATTGTTAACCCTTCTTGATTATTGTTCTCCAGTTTTGAATTTATTAGAAGTTCATGTGGAAAATTGGAAACAATTCAGCATCGGCTACTAGGATGATTCCTTTGTCAAGCAGGGGGGCAATCAATATGAAATCACTTTAACACTTTAAACTCACTATTTTGAAAACTAGAAGAGTTACCTTTGCCATTTCTTTTGCTTGTTTTTGTTTAAGTAATGCTAGTCGTGTTTCATTTTTCAGGTGGTGTGTCAATACTAGAAAAGGATGCTTTAACTTTCAAGCATTCGATCACCCCAAAACAATTCATATAAATACTAATACTGCCGTTTAGTTAACTTCCCAGTGCAATGGTCTGCTATTCCCACCAACTACGCAGAGACTCTTTTCCTCACCTGTGCAAACTGTTTTTAAATCTATATTGAAGTCTCGTTTTATTGGAACATGATGAATCTTAACTATACTTTTTTGCTTTTAATACTAAATGTTTATGGCTTTTACATAGTGTGTGTGTGGGTGTGTGTGTGTGTGTGTGTGTGTGTGTGTGTGTGTGTGTGTGTGTGTGTGTGTGTGTGTGTGTGTGTGTGTGTGTGTGTGTGTGTGTGTGTGTGTGTGTGTGTGTGTGTGTGTGTGTGTGTGTGTGTGTGTGTGTGTGGTGTGTGTGTCATACTTTTTGCGTTTGTAGTGTCTATTGAGTTGGGAGCACTGCACCCTGTGGTGACAGTGCTTTTTGTGCTTTCAGTGCTCCCTGGCTTGCTGCAATCAGCACCTCATTTTATGCTTTGTTCTATTTTGTTGTGAATGCCAGTTGAATAAATAAAATAAAACTTAAATATTGCATGTACACAAGAATCGGTTTTCATGAGGGATTCATGCTTTTATGCTCAGGGGACATCTGTTGGCTATTACCTCAATACTGATCTTGGTTTGTTCATGAAACACATACTAGCGAGTTCTGGTATATAGTGTACTTTGTTCTAGTAGAGTAAGCACAAAGCTAATATGCTTTGGAATATGAGTAATAAACCTCATTCCCATGCCGTGGAGCAGTTCAATAGCTTACATTCACAGGGCATTTAGCATATACACCCTTTTTTCTTCGTAGCATGATTTTTGATACCCAGAAACATGCATGTTCAGTTGTGTTGTTGACAGGTGCACATCCAAGGCTGCTGAACCCTTCCTCATAGTGATTGGCCGGGGTGATTGGGGACGTCAAACATGAATGGTTGCATGTTTATGCTCTTCTTTTCTATTTTATGCACCCTCGATGGAGATTTTTTTAAAAATGAACCCACCCCCAAAAAACAGGAAAGTCAATTACAGGGTAGATACATATTATCAATACACATCAGCATAATAAGTCTCTTTCCCGTTCTTGGGGGGTGGGAGGGGTTGTATAATAAAATTTCGATTTCCCATTGAAGCCTATACTTAAAATTCCTCTAAAAGTGCCATTCATTTTCTTCAAAATATGAACAGTTCGTGTTTTTCAAAGTTCGGATCAGAAACATTTAAAGTAAAAGTGAGTACCAGATAACGCAATGTCAAAAGTGAGGGCGCTTCTCTCTGCTTATCCTGCCAGGTACTTATCAAACATCAGGAAATAAGTATGTGTTCAGTAGCCGTTTAAAAAAACTGGTGGAAGGTGCCTCTCTAATATTAACAGCCTATTCCACAGCCTATAGGACCAATTACGTTAAAGGATCGGTCGCCAAATCTACGCTTGGTACGAGGGATAACAAGCCATGTGAAATCAGAAGAATGCCGTAGCTTTCGTCTTGTACCATCGGAATTACTATCCAACACATTATACAAATTAGACCATCAGTAAGGTATGATAGAGCCTGTCCGTGAATAGACTTATACACATAAAGAGGATTTTATATCTGATACGTTCCTTGACTAGGCAACCAATGAAGAGTGATCAAAAGTTTTGACGAGCTCTGGTCACGACCACATGTGAACACATGTGAACACTTTATCTTGCTTTTTGAGATCTATTTCAGTGGTACCATATAGCAATAAATTGGCATAGTCGATGCGGGACAAGACCAACGATCGTACAGCATGGTTGCAAACATTAAAAGTGATAAACCTACGAATACGCCGTAAATTACGAATATGGTAATTGACACTCTTACAGATAGCTCCACTGTGATTGGGCATACCCATGGTGGAATCAAACATAACCCCAAGGTTATCATGCAGATGCAAGTAAAAGTAAGAAAACAACCAATTCAAAAAAAGAGACAACCATAGCGAAATGTTGCGTCGATATGTTGATTCATTTACAGGTGCCCCATTTCATTAATGGAGAAAATATTTCAATAATAACTAAAAGGATCTAAAATAGATTATGTTACCACTGAACGTCAAACGTTAGTAGCTGGAGGAGAATTGGAATATGTTAGTGAAAATGTTATAGAATTTGATCGTGTTTTCCCTGATATATGAATTTTTGTTTTTTTGAAATAGAAGTTCCCCATGAAAATCCCTAAACTTAGGGAAAAGATGGTATAAAAACTTCTCCGGGCGATTCGGACGATTCCAGGTGATCAAAACAACTTCCATTTCATATTTATACCCATGAAGATGTCATTAGAGCAAGATATCTTCCGTGCACCACACCCCACCGCAAAACAATCCAATTGAATAGATACCCACCAACAGTCCTTTCAAAGATCCACTGCATGTTACTTTGAACGGAAGTGTGATGACCTTTTGCCGAGGTTGGAACTCAATGAGATTTAGCATTGTGGGATAACAAATGTAGTAGCAATGTTGGTATTAGCGGAGGTGTGAAATGAGACTCGAGCGGTGATCAGGCGGCAAAGAAAATACTACAAAGAGGTCAGGGCTGCGTTCCAGGCATGAGTAGAACACCTTGATATAACAGGACATCACCATTATACGTTAATTCCAAATTTTAAATTGAATTTTGATATGTTATTTTAACATGAGCGGTAATTGTGTGTGTTGCAACAGCCCTCTTATATTCCTGTACATTTTTTTGGTTGGTAACCGTAAAAAATAGTTCATGGTTTGAGTGATGGGTCGAGGTCAAGGCTGATGACATAGGGAAGTACCCCTTCAAACTTCTCCATGTTAATATGTTTAATTTCTACACAAAAAAACTTCTATTTGGGGAAGGAATCAATATTGTTTTCGATCAATTTTATTCATTATTTGCCTGAATAATCCAACACTCCTCCAGGGACATCGCCCTTCGGCGTTTCATCTTATGATTTCTTTGTTTATTACATTTAAGTCTACGAATGCAGAAGATTTTGTATGCTCAATGTTGACGTCAATATCAAGTTAGTGTGAGATTTATTCATTATTGACATTTTGGGAAGACTTTGTAGTCTTTATTGCTATCAAATGTTGCCAGAGAAAATGTGGCTTTTACGTGACGTGTAATGTCATTTTAACATGAGCGGTATGTGCTGCAACAGCCCCCTTATATTACTGTACAATTTTCTGGGGGTTCGGTAACCGTAAAAAATAGTTCATGGTTTGAGTGGTGGGTCGAGGTCGAGGCTGAGGATATAGGGAAGTACCTCTTTAAACTTGCCCATGTTAATATGTTTAATTTCTACACAAATAACTTCTATTTGGGGAAGGAATCAATATTGTTTTGTCTCGATCAATTTTATTCACTATTTGCCTGAATAATCCAACACTCCTCCAGGGACATCGCCCTTCGGCGTTCCATCTTATGATTTCTTTGTCTATTTTAGAATCGTGCACGAAAGCACCGCAGCGATCGATAAAACAATACAGCTAGACGTCATACACCCCTGAGAGAGTAATAGGGGATGAAATATCAGACATGCTTTGCTGATGTTGATCATTTAATATCGGTTTAACAAGTCTACGACGTAGAAGATTCTGTATGCTCAATGTTGACGTCAATATCAAGTTATTGTGAGGTTGATTCATTATTGACATTTTGGGAAGACTTTGTAGTCGATATTGCTATCAAATGTTGCTAAAGAAAATGTGGCTTTTACATAACTTACAAAGCTAAATATCAACACATACGTGTAATGTTTCCACACCTTACAAATGGGTGAGCAAACAATATTATTGATAAATAAATATTTAGACGATATTTTATTGTATTGTGTCAGTGTACCACACAAAATAATTATAGAACATTTTAGTGTTACAAAGAATTTCGCAAATTTTGGACATGATATGATATGATTTCTTACAACGAGGATGCACCTACGTTTGGGTAACGCACAATTTAAAGAATTGCAACTCCGTGTGATGACGTACGACATTTTTCTAGTTGTTCTACGAGCATACAGGGTAACTGGCGCCGTACCTGCGTAAACATATTCCACGTTCCAATCCTTCTAGACCTTTTAGATGTCTCTATAAACAGATGGTTCCAACTGGTGCTGGAAGCAATGAGTTTCACCTATTACGCTAGTCACTGGCAACGCATGGTTAATTCTGTACAAACATGATTATATGCTAGAATATGGGTATGATTTTACACACTTCAGAAGTGCTAAACAAGCAACGGAATATACGTTATTTGTGTTCACATTTGACCTCACCGTTCCTGCACTCTCCACATTGGAGGGTGCAGGAAATGTCTCGATCAAAGACAGCAGCGTAGTTCCTTCAAGCTTCGGGATGTTATCTTCAATATTTAAGTGGGTGTATTTTGCAGATATTTTCTCCTTTTAATGTACCCATTCTTATATTCATGTAGCATTGTAACAGATAGCCCAGTGGGCATCTTTTGGTATTTGCTTTGTGCACTTACCTGATGAAAAGACAATATTCAATCAGATAGAAACTAGCGTTATGTTTGCATTGAAACTCTGACTTAGAGAACATGGCTTCAAATTTCAGAGATTCACAAATTGGGAGGGACTCATGTATGTAAAGCTTGTTTTGTACAGGTCGGAGCTGTGTTATTTGCTAAGCCATGAAAAAGATGCACTTTATAGTGTCTTTAAACTATTGCTTATTCAAAAGCCACGGTATTAAAGGAATAGTTAGATATTTAGTTTGAAGGACGCCCTTTTAGGAAGCTAAATCAACAAATACCTTGAAACTAATAAGGCAACAATCCCTTCCTTATGAAGCAATCTGAATCACATAACCCTCGTCTACCTGCGCCATCTTTTGTAACTACACACGCAAAAGGGAAAGGGTTGTTACTACTCCCTTGAAGTTTGCTTATGACAACCGATTCCAACAAATTTGGTGCCACATATCAACGGATATTATATTCTACCATTGGTATCCAAATAAGTACAAACACTCCCATTATGTCGTCATAAGTTAAGGAAAGTATGAAAATACGGGATTTATGTTGATGTCGGTTGAATATAGCACTTAAACGATCTGTATCTATAAATTTTAGTTATCTCCGCGTTATATTCTCGTATATAGTATATAATTTATCTACAGTATCCTTTCAAAATTTTAGTGCAAATTTGCGGAAAAAACCCTTTCATCACTTCTACAAAGCCTCAAGTAATCTCACTGCGCCGTGTTTTTCTTAGCAACCACAGCCTCTATGAAAGATTTGGGTCATCTCCCTTGTGTTTAAGATCAAAAAGAGGAAGGTTATTATATGCCAGCTGTATTGATAATAAGGTTAATCGCTGCTGGTTATATATACGACTTAAGATTTAAGTATTACAACACTTTGTACGTCATACTTGTTTGAAATAAGCCATCTCCCTAAACGACAGTTATACAGATTTTGTGATATATAAACGATAATTAGCCACTTTGCTGATATTTTGTTTTTAAATTTAAAAAAGCTGTTGTTCATGCGAAAATATTGATATAAAAAAAGAAAACCAATAACGTGCCAAGCGAACAACTGGTCTGTACGCCTTTAGTGAAGCTGTTATTTTTTTCTTGCTTTGTTTTTCTTTATTTTTTCCCTTGCACGATTATCCTCGGTATTCATCATGATTAGACCATCTGCGATTTTTTTTCAAAATGTAAACAAATCGCGCCCGCTATTTTTCATCAATGTCCATTTTTTTGCACTGTTGTATTGGAAATGGTTGTAGTAGCTACCCCTGCAAGTGGCTTAGTTTAACGCGCCGTATCTGTCAAGAAATGACGATTTTTCTGCACTGTTTACAAATAAAGGTCAGGATCCAACAAAACAGACTGCAGTGGTAAATGGCATTTTAAGACCACTTTAAAATGCTTTTCAAAAAAGATAAGTAATATAAGATGTTGATATGACCTAACACTAGCAATTTAGAGACAAATTGGGCATTTTTAATTTGGAAAAAATAGATATCACTGATTGTGGCTTTAAACTGCATTACTGACCTTTAGTTATATACATTATAGGCTATTTAAGCATCTGCCTTCATCCGCATATTTTTAATCCCGTGAACTATTACTTTCGGTATATTTAAACTTCACTTGGTGAACATACAATGAAAGCAATGTGTAACGACATGAAAAGGACAGGTGTTACTGAGCGAGATTGTAATCTTATTGAATGTTACAATCATAACTTCTATTGAATTGAAAGATGCCAAGAGGGTATTGTGGAATATTCAATGTGTCTACCATAACATCAAATCATTCAAACAATTCATTTCGAGAAATACTCATAATAGAGAATCTCATGAATTGGATACACTTTATCAATGTTCTAAACTTAAGCCACACTTAAAGAACATTTAACTGTGCGCATCGTATTCACTTAACACGCCGCGGCCACACACGATGTTTGCGAAGATAACTCAAGCATACTTAAAATGGTGAACAGCAAAAGGCAAAAAGTGGTAATGGCGGAGAAGGGATAGAAGGTAAAGTAGAGGAAAAGATGACGCAAATATTTACCTTTCACCCTTTCGCACCCGAATTAATTTTATGATTTCATTTTTGAACTGTGATACCAAACTTCATCTTTTGGGATTTTTCCATTTTGTTCCATATTTGAGATACCAAAATATTATCTGAATGTATATATTTTCAAGTATTTATATATATTTGAAAGAAACGATCAGGCGTTCTATGGGTGCATAAGGATTAAGGAATGAAGCGGTTGGGAAAAATATCGATATAAAACGTCATCCATGTTGTCTTCTTTAAAACATCATAGTATTGATTTTATCCACGTCTACATTTCACAAGACGAGGAATGGGTTTGATTACACTAGTAAAATGATCAACCATGTTAGCCAATTCATGCCATATTGTGCACACACACAGTTAGCGAGCCAATATGTACAACTATCACCTAAATTTATATATCCTCGCCCACAAAAATGAAAGCAAGAACTGAATGGACATCTAAGTGTGATCTTCCAACACATTACCTCTATAGGTAGTGGAATGTAAGAATTTCATATAATAAAACTACCTTTTATAAATTATTGAATTATAGCAATGTGATGATTTATTCATGACATAATGTGTCATTATAACTGATTTGGTAATAAGCGATGGGACACGCACTCTCATTAGGCATGAACTCAAAATGGAGATAATGAAAAATAATAATAATTATATCCCGATGCTATAGGGAAAAATGTAAATTAATTACAATATAACAAAAATCACATCAGATTCGTGTCAACTTAGCATTTCTTACATATATATATATATAATTAATTTGAGTTGTCCGTATCACATTCGAGAAAACGAATGATGATCGTCTGAGTGAGGGCGGCGACTACGTGACGTCGCAAGGCGGTGGAACGCTAGTGATGTAGAAACTCGAACAAAACCCATCAAGTTGTGATGGCGCAATTGGTTAGCGCGCTCTAGTACTGACAGAGAGGTTGTGGGTTCGAGTCCCATTCACAGCAAGTTTTTTTTTTTTTTTTTTTTTATAGCAATGTGATGATTTATTCATGACATAATGTGTCATTATAACTGATTTGGTAATAAGCGATGGGACACGCACTCTCATTAGGCATGAACTCAAAATGGAGATAATGAAAAATAATAATAATTATATCCCGATGCTATAGGGAAAAATGTAAATTAATTACAATATAACAAAAATCACATCAGATTCGTGTCAACTTAGCATTTCTTACGTATATATATATATATAGTCGAAATGAATTGAAAAAAAAATTACATATCCTTTCAGAAGCTTTAGTGGCAAATTTCGGGAAAAAAAACCTTTCATTCTACAAAGCAGGCGCGGATCCAGGGAGGGGCGCGCGCCCCCCGGTAATTCTGCAAATTCTTGCAAAATCAGCCCATTTTGAGCTATTTTGGACCAGTTAAAGCCTTTCAGCCCCCCGGTAATTTTGACATTTTTCAAATCCTGGATCCGCCATTGCAAAGCCTCACGTAATCTCACTGCGCCGTATTTTTCTTAGCAACCGCAGCCTCTATTAAAGATTTGGGGTCATCTCCCTAGTGTTTTAGATCCAAAAGAGGAAGGTTATTCTATGCCAGCTGTATTGATAATAAGGTTAATCGCTGCTGGTTATATATACGACTTAAGATTTAAGTATTACAGCACTTCGTACGTCACACTTGTTTGAAATAAGCCATTTCCCTAAACGGCAGTTATACAGATTTTGTGATATATAAATGATAATTAGCCACTTTGCTGATGTTTTGCTTTTAAATTAAAAAAAAAGCTGTTGTTTATGCGAAAATATTGATATAAAAAAAGAAAACCAATAATCGTGCCAAGGGAACAACTGGTCTGTGAAGCTGTTTTTTTTCTTGCTTTGTTTTTCTTTATTTTTTCCCTTGCACGATTATCCTCGGTATTCATCATGATTGCAGACACCGATTTAATAACATTAATGAGAAACTTAGACATCTGCGATTTTTTTTTCAAAATGTAAACAAATCGCGCCCGCTATTTTTCAACAATGTCCATTTTTTGCACTGTTGTATTGGAAATGGTTGTAGTAGCAACCCCTGCAAGTGGCTTAGTTTAACGCGCCATATCTGTCAAGAAATGACGATTTTTCTGCACTGTTTACAAATAAAGGTCGGGATCCAACAAAACAGACTGCAGTGGTAAATGTCATTTTTAAGACCACTTTAAAATGCTTCCTTGTCTGTTTTTCACAAAGATCAGTAATATAAGATGTTGATATGACCTAACACTAGCAATTTAGAGACAAATTGGGCATTTTTAATTTGGAAAAAAATCACTGATTGTGGCTTTAAACTGCATTACTGACAATTAGTTATATACATCTGCCTTCATACGCATATTTTAACCCCGTGAACTATTACTTTCGGTATATTTAAACTTCACTTGGTGAACATACAATGAAAGCAATGTGTAACGACATGAAAAGGACAGGTGTTACTGAGCAAAATGTTACAATCATAACTTCTATTGAATTGAAATATGCCAAGAGCGTATTGTGGAATACTCAATGTGTCTACCATAACATCAAATCATTCAAACAATTCATTCCGATAAATGCCCATAATAGAGAATCCCATGAATTAGATACACTTTATGAATGGTTTAGACTAAAGTCACACTTTAAAACATTTATGTGCATCGTATTTGCTTAACACGCAACTACCACACACGGTGTGTGCGAAGATAACTAAATTATACATAAAATGGTGAACAATAAAAATTCAGAAAGTGGTAATGGCGGAGAAGTGAGAGGAGGTAAAGTAGAGGGAAAGACAGTGCAAACATTTACCTTAATGAACGAAGCGGTTGAGAAAAAAATATTGATCGAAAGCGTTATCCATGTTGTCTTCTTTAAAACATCATAGTATTGATTTTATCCACGTCTACCTTTCACAAGACGAGGGATAGGTTTGATTACAGTGGTAAAATGATCAACCATGTTAGCCAATTCGTGCCATATTGTGCACACACTCAGTTAGCGAGCCAATATGTACAACTATCACCTAAATTTATGTATCCTCGCCCACAAAAATGAAAGCAAGAACTGAATGGACATCTAAGTGTGATCTTCCAACACATTACCTCTATAGGTAGTGGAATGTAAGAATTTCATATAATAAAACTACCTTTTATAAATTATTGAATTATAGCAATGTGATGACTTATTCATGACAAAATGTGTCATTATAACTGATTTGGTAATAAGCGATCAGACACGCACTCTCATTAGGCATGAACTCAAAATGGAGATAAATGAAAAATAATAATAATTATATCCCGATGCTATAGGGAAAAAATGTAAATTAATTTGCAGTGGGTTGCAAAAGAATAACAACGGGTAAATTGAGAACCTAAACGGACACTTGAATCAAGTAATTTAAACGTTGAATAATGTGGGTGGAAAATGGATTATATTTGCTTTTCTTGAATTTCCTGTTTTCATTTAGTCTTTTTAACCAAACAAGGTGCTAGTATAAATACGATACGGTTTATCTGCCACTAGGGACAAATATATCCGCAGTGAGTGACAGTTCAAAAGAAATATCCCATTAGTGCTACCACTTTCAATTGATGCATTTTGACGCAATTCGTGTATAGATGATGGTGGCAACAAGAACAGTTCGTATAAAATATTGATTTGAAATTCTGACATTTTTTCCAATTCTAGGTTCATTTTTCGATGTGGAAATTTTGCAAGGTTTTTCATTAGTCATACAGGGTGAGTCAAAAGAAAATGACCCTGATTGTGTCCGCCATTTTGAATTTTTAAATAATATATATCTAACATATGTGGTATCTGCGGAAAGCTGACTTCATTATCTTTAATTTGCTGCAACGATCATTCGAATCGGTTAAGTATAGGCCGAGGTACAGTCTTTCGAATCAAGAATCTGCAGTGAATAAATAGCCTGATTTTCTTCTGGACACTGATTTCCGTCGCTGAACGCTATTATTTCAATGTGAATCCGTGGACAGAGCAGAAAACCGACTACTTGATTCAAACGACTGTAGCTCGGTCTATACCTAACCAATGTGAATGATCTTTGCAGTAAATTAAAGATAATGAACCCAGCTTTCCCAAGCTAACCCATGATATCAAATATGTTAGATATATGTTACTTAAAAATTCAAAATGGCGGACACAATCAGGGTCAATTTTTTTTTGACTCACCCTGTATTAACAATCGTTTTTGCCAACCAAATCTAGGTTGTAAAATGTGAGGTGATGTGTGCAATTTGTGTGTTATATCATTTATGAAAGAGAATATGTACAGTGGAGCTGTTCGAGGACTCACGAAAATGTTATTTTCCCCTGATTCGTGTTCATGCTGATTCTTATAACATTTAAAAAAATAATTGATCAGGAATTCGAAAAGTTACAGATCGGTTTGGTTTAGAAATGATGTCTGTCTACTTTTTACTGACAAACTGGAAGTCATGCGACTCCTGCTAAGATAAACAAAACATCAATAAAAAAAGGAAAATTGATTCAAAAATGGTCAAATCTTGGGTCAAATTACAACATATCTGCCCGGCAGTGGCGGCGCCAGAGGGGGACAAGGGGGCGCGGGAATTCCCTCTATTTCCCCCGTTTGCCTCCCGGTCAGCGATTTCGGGCTAAACTTCAAATTTTGGCAAAAGGATAAGACCCTTGACTTTACTGGCCAACCCGACTTCACATTTAGCACGCCTGATAACATATGTTTGCAATTACAACACACAAAAAAGAAATGATACTGACTTTCTAAAATATCCTTATCGCATCCTAACAATAAAATAATACCAATATGTCTAAATATGAAATTAAAGTAAAACCAGAGATACACACGGGAAATTCCTCTTTTATCGGCGTACCAATGAGAGCCTTACCTGATATGCTTGTCCGTTTAACAACACCCTGTAAATATCTCCAAATGTTTCATTTTTTATGGAATGTTTCCCGTTGCTCCTTGGAAATATTGACGCACCACCACCTTGTCAAAATCCTGTTCACTTCACCATTTTCCCGCGTACAGAAAGTATCCAACGATAAATGTGTTATTCACGTATTATCCTTAACACTATGAGCTGGTAGGCAAGAACGCCTGGCAAACTCTGACTGAATATTCATGATAAGGCTGCCGTGCTTGGTGTCGTGGACAATGTTAACAGCGCCACAAGACCGTACCATGCAAAACGGGTATGCTACACAACCGCAACTCACCTACATTTGGATGTCATCTCGCACACTTCACAGCATACCACTTAGCGTAAATGCCCTATTGTTGGTTTTATATTTTGTTTTTGGCGGTTTAGTTATTTTTTTCTCCAATCAAGATTTCCCCTAATTCTTTCGTAGTGTAACATTGAGCTCTATTTTGTTATGTTCGTTTAGAATTACGCATATTTATATAATGGCATGAACAAAAATTGACATAATGAAAAGGACCCTTACTGAAATCCCTTCCACGAGCTTGAAAACAATGTTGATGTTTACATTCTGTAAAAACAGTAAAAACTGGAGTTCGGGGGTGGTTTTTTTTTTTTTTTTTTTTGGGGGGGGGGGGGGGGGGGGGGGGGGGGGGGGGGGGGGGGTAATTAGAGGCGGAGTCATGTCTGAGACTCTGAAGTCACGTAGTACAATACCTGCATTTGATTTTTTTTCTTTGTTGTTTGTTAGGTTTTTTAATTGGTTGGAATAGTCCGATTTATAGTACAGAGTGGTCCAAAAAAGTTTACACTTTTTCGTCTGCAAATTTCTCAAAAGTGGGTAGATATATCAAAATAGTTTGAAAGTACTTATTAACTACATTATCTTGTTGGAACCTGGTGAAAACGGTATTCAAAACAAAGCTGAAATGACAAAATGGCCACCATCTAGAGAAAAAAAGGTTAAAAACCACTTTGCACACACGGCAAGTCTCTGGCACTCTGTTGGCGGCCACGAATTATATCCAAGATTGATACACACATTGAACAATGCATCGCGTCATGGGACTTGGTATTTGATAATAACCACAAAGTAAGAATTAATACACCTCGAATTATTTCAAGTTTATCTTATAAATTTAAAAATAAAACGGCTACAATGTTTATTCTTTATGATCTTGTCCCAAACCATGCAAACTTCGCAAATGTACAAGCAGAGTCTCGATCAGTCATGGCAAGAGAAACATGCATGTATCTTTCAATTTAAAATCCTCTCCCAATTGAAATCAACTTAATTATTATGTAAATAGGCATTTCAAGTTCAGTTTCACGGTTGAGATATTCTCTCATTTATTTTCAAACGGTAAACACTTCACACAAACTCGAAGGGTGGTCAGTAGTTAGTTAAGGAGTTGGCCTCAAGTTCACGCAATGGTATTAATTTCTGTTCAACATAATGGTTTTGCCATAGACTTACGTGTGTGCAAAGTGGGTATTTGGCCGCCATTTTGTTATTTGAGCTTTGTTTTGAACGCCGTTTTCACGAGGTTATAACAAGATATTGTAATTATTAAATATCTTCAAAAAACTGTAATATGTCCACCCACTTTTGAGAGACTTGCAGATATAAAAGTGTAAACTTTTTTTTGGACCACACTGTATAGATTTCTGATTTTTTTTCCGAGATAGCATTTTTTTCCGAAATCCAAATAGACTTTCCTTTCTGAGATTATAGTTTTATCAAAATTCAGCTAGAATTTATTTCCTGAGATTATTTTGTGTTTGTTTTGTTTGTTTGTTGTGAGTGTGTGTGTGTGTGTGCGTGCGCGCACGTGTGTGTGTGTGTACCACGTCGCCCCACGTTCCAAATCTTCCAAACCTTTCAGAGGTCGCAATAAACATGTTTCTATAAAAGGTTTTCCAGCTAGTACTGGAAGCAACGAGTTTCACCTATTGCACTAGTCAATGACAATTCATCGTAATTCTGTACAAACATATGCGTAATGCTAGAATGTGGGTATAATTTTTCACAGTTCAGAAGTGCTAAACAAGCAACAGAATATGCGTTATTTGTGTTCACATTTGTCAGCACAGTTCCTGCTGACGATCATCCCCTCCACATTGGAGGGTGCAGGAAATGTATCTTCACGATAAAAGACAGCATGGTATTTCCTGCAAGCTCCAGGATGCAATCTTCAACATTTAAGTGGATGTATTTTGCAGAATATTTCCTCCTTTAACTAAACTCGTTGATATATTCATGTAGCATTGTAACAGATATCCCAATGGGCATCTTTTGGTGTTTGCTTTGGGCACATAGCTGATGAAAAGACAATATTCAATCAGGTAGAAAAGAATAGATAAACCTACTAGCGTTATATTTGCATTGAATCTCTTAACAAGACACGGCTTCGCGTTTCAGAGATTCACAAAGTGGGATGAACTCACGTATGTAAAGCTTGTTTTGTTTCGTACAGGTTGGAGTTGTGTTATTTGCTAAGCCATGAAAAAGATGAAGACATTAGAGAGTCGTTAGATTACTTCTTGAAAAGGTCACAGTGTTAAAAGAATCGTTTGAAATTTTCGTCGGAAGGACGTTTTTTTTTTATTACGAAGTCAGATGTAAAAAAAACTATAAACGAAAGGCAATAATTCATTCGTTATGAATCAATCTTAATCATTTAGCCCTCGTCTACCTGCGCCATTTTTGTAACAACATAGGCAAAGGGGAGCGGATGATTACCACCCATTGAAGTTTCCTTATTGAACATCCGATTCAAAAAAATGATACCAATGGACAGCGTAGAGTACATTCTATCCATTGGTGTCAAAATAAGTATAATCGTTCCCAGTATTAGTTCGTTGGCTGGGTGGGTCCCCGTGTGCATGAGATGTGCCCTAAGTTACTCTTCACAGCCATGGACTAGACCATCGGACATTACAAAATAAGTGAGGGTAGACTGTTGCTACCCCGGCACTTTTTTTCGCTAGAGGGCATTTTCAAAATGGCCGCCAAAATTCCATTTAACACCATAATTATAATAACGTTTTCATAGCCACTATGAAATGCTCCAGTTTTGTAGTTTTTTCCTGTATTTGTTGATGTCAAATGTATAGAGCGGTCACTTTCACCATTTAAATTATTCCTTATCGAGGGCGCTTTTCAAAATGGCCGCCAAATGTAATTTAACACCTCATAATGATGTTTTACCTGCCAAATATGGGATGAAATGTCACATTTTATAGAGCAGTCACATTCACCACTCAAATGTATTTCTAAAAGTCTCACTTAGAAAGGTGAAACACAGATTCTATATACATTTTCTTATTTAGTATGGCCCAATGAACGATTTAAAACCAGTTTCATCAAAATCGGACCATTATATAAATAATGACCTTGAACTTTCTTGAGCCTATTGTACTAAAACAATAGGTCGTGAATATGGCAAACTATACCATTTTAGAAACCTTATGAGCAGCTAAACAGACTGGTATAAATTTAAAAACAATTTAAATACTTTTATTGTTTACCCCTGTACAAATTTTGCCCCGTTATAAAACACCCAAGAACACATTTAAAAAAATGACACCCATAATTTTCAGATTCTCCATGAAATTATGTATTGGAAAAACATTGGTGTCAAAATTGTATATGAAAAAACTAACTAAAACATCCATTACATTTCCCCATGTACTATATGGGGTAAATGTTCATCCAATTGTTCTCCTGTCACTCCTTAACTGTGTAAATCCCATAGGCAGAAAAGTTGAAACGGCATGACCTTGCATAACTGCCGATATCTGCATAAATTGTTGATGGAAATTTCTAATTTTTTGCACGATAAGAAGATAATTGACTAGGCTATAGATGATGCGATATATATGTTTACAAACACAAGTTAGCACCTGGTCTACGTACATGTTAGAAGTGCGAAGATTATGCCCGTAAAGCTACAGCATTCAATAGCCTTATCATATTGACTGAGCGCGAATTTTAAAAGCACAAGCCCTGCAGGTGTGCACGCATACTGTCGGGCAGTGCTTTGTTAATCTTTTTTGTTGCCCGATGTCGCATGTCACCTCATCTATAGCTGACAACAAAAATCCTACGGATGAGTGATCCGAAAGAAGGCACAAATCAAGAGAATAAAAGCATAATTTTTTAGACAAACTGTATCTATTTAATAGCTAGTAATGTCAAAATGTCAATTTGCATAATTTGTTTTTGGTGTCTCCCGAAAATGTTACATATGAGGTTTTGTCATACATACATTGCACTCCGCCGTGATTTTCGTAGGAGCCACAGCCTCTATTAAATATTAAATATTTCGGTCATCTCACTAATGTTTCAAAATGGAAAGGCTACTTTGATAATAAGATTAATCACTGCTGGTTCTACCTATGACTTATGAGAGGTAAGTATTTTCATCACTGTTTATACGGCATACTTTGTATGCAATATAAGCTAACTCCCTAAATAGCAGTTATAGAGTTGCTTATAGAAAGCATGCTCTCCAAAAAGGTTTTATGAAAAAGATAGAAAGAGAAAAATACACAGAAAAACAAGAAATGGGAGAAGACGAGGAAGTAGACAATGAAAAAGTAAGGGAAGACGAATATAAAGAAAATGACAGAAAGACAAAAGTAAAAACGGGAAAAATTGGAAGAAGAGGAAGAAGAAGAAGGAGAGGGGAAGAATAGAAAGAATGAAATGAGAAAGAAAAAGAAGACGAAGAAGACGATATGAAAGGTGTTACTCTTTTGAGGAATTACAACTGGGTTTTGCAGTAATTCATATATGAATATAGGTATCACTTCATTTAAGACTGGCGACGTGCAAGTAATGGTGACTAAATACGAATGAATGAGGGTACGCTTCTCGCATGAATAATAGTCACACATAGACTAAGAATACCTGCATAGAATGCTTTATTCCCGGGTATTTAAAGTAATGTAATTGACAATTGTTATTATATACACAAACCAATATGGCTTGAAACGATTTATGTACAAGGACTAGATTATAATATATTGGTTATATTGCAATCAGGCAATGCTGCGTTCGTGCACTAATGATATTCAATTCATTGTTGAACTAATGTAAGCGAATTCGTAGAACTATGTGCCATTTATCATTGTTGTGCATTAACGTAGGGGAATTTCGCGTAACCATTACATTTTTGTTGGGTTATGCACCATACATTCGTGGTTGGCAACCACCCCCAATACCATCGATTTTTTACCGCATTCCCTAACCCCGGTGAAGGTACTACATTTACATTTTTCGGTAAAGTGACAGGATGTGATGTAATAACCATATTAACCTGGTAGTTTTGGAGAATGCTTTAAGTATTTTTGCATACTGGAGGAAAGTTCACCCGGGAACGGCAAACACCCAACCATACTTGGTAAGACACATGGGTTATTTATAGGTGTAGCCAATCATCAACATATTTAAATACAGAATCACTGTCTTACACATAATGACACTCATTTCGGGTGAAGGCTAAATAAAATAGTGTTTAAAATAATTATTGGTTTTAAATAAAGAAACACAATTTAAAATATACCCGACTCTTTAATCTATAATTTTAAGAGGAGGTAGATACTTTACTTTAATATATTTGTTACTTAGTCTTGTTGAGGTATGACCCATGCATGACGTATTTCTATTAATCATCTACATTACACTTGAGTAATTAGATTTGAGAATTATGGGGAAATCCGGCAGGATATTCAAGAATGATGTGCATCTTTAAGAAACTGCACATTATGTTAAATCTTAAAAGCCGTTAGCACACTGCTTCTACATGTAGATCTACGGATAAACCGACACAGTTAATTGTAATATATTGGCATATCTGACTTTTCGATTGTAGCAACGATCGCAGCAAGACCTTTAAAAGATCAAGGGCAGTCTGCCTTTGATAAACATCCTGCTGCAATAAAAAAGTCAAGTTCTCATATCTCTAACTAGTATATTGTAATATTTTGATTTCTGATAAAAATCGAATACTAATGTATAATTAGCATCGACTAATATCCAATTTTAATATGACTAAACATGTATAAGTGGAATATTATTGCATTTACAAAATTGCATCACGTGTAAAATCCACCCTAGTGGTCTAAAATGTTTTTGTTGACCGAACGGTCCATTATCGATCGATGTAAATTTGAAAGTAGCGACTCATATGACCTCTTACAATATATGTAGCCATTCCTGCCTGTATTTTAGCACATAGATGATCGCCGCTGCAATCGTAGTGCATTTTAATCCATGCTATTCAAAATTACCAAATAAGAAGATGCTAAACATAGTTTACTATTTACAAGACCGTACGAAATATGTATGTATACATCTTCGAAACGAAACACGTTTTAGCTTTAAGTCTAAAACTTAATTGCTGAATTTTCCAAACAAACACAACCGTCACGGTGGTAGCAACACTGCTCCATGCCACAAAAGAGAAATGGATTCAAAATTCCAAGTATGTGAATATTAGAGGCGTACGGAGACAAACAACCTTGGGAGAGCAAAATTCCAACGTTCACTTGGTGACCTGCTCCAAACGGGACCAAATGTACGCGAAGCGCAGGTCGGGCAAGAGACCCGATGTTTGATACTAAAATCCCTAAATCGGCATTTTTTTACATAATTTGCCTGGTTGATTCCTTCAAAACCACCAGATGAATTCATTTGTTGAAAAGTGCATTTGGAAATTCAATTTTCGCGCCATTTCAAAAATCCCTAGACTGCTAGAATGTTGTTTATTCAAATTTAGTTTTATTCTCGTGTATTTGGGCCTCCACGCATAATCACGAGGTACGAACAAGAACATCAACAAACGAACAGGAGAATACTGCGCTCATTGCAATACAATACCTGACGTATTGGCAGGTCGAGCTGGCCATGTTGAACAACGTTTTGCTCAAACTTCCTTTCCAAGATCTGATTTGTCATAGTTCTTCGCATGCTTTCGTGAAGTTAACATATAGGAATCGTTTTATGGGTATGACGGTTTTCGCTTAGTTATAAAAGAAAAATAACCGTATCATGACCATCGAATATATAAGCAGTATTTTTGCTGTTATTCTTTTATTTACCTTAAACGTGTTGGCACGTACACGGTGGTGACAGAAAAATCAGCCCCCCCCCCCGGCGAAGCTCAAGAATATTAGCAACCTATTCCAAATTTAGGCCAAAGTTGGTCGCAATCCCTCCAAGTCGAGATGAATATGCAAATGTTTTTCCATTTCGATCCAATTTATTTTAGCCAATGGAAGCAACTGCGACTCGATATATCGTGCCGGGAAGCCAATTGGTGAATTTAGTTGTTTTGTTTGTTTGTTTGCTTGTTCGTTCGTTCGTTTTCCTTTCTATTACTTTTTTTTCGTTGCACGACTATTTTTCATATATTCATCGTGGTTACAAACACCTATCTCAAACGTCCCTTATCGCTTCAAAACCTGACAAAAAAAATCACGGAGCGGACCCCTGCCTTGCGTTAGTGGGAAATTGCTCCTAGATCTCACAACAAAATACCGCTACGTCACCTTTAGCGGTGACTGTCAGATTTTCCTCCAGGGATGTTAAAGACAGCCAGCCAAGTATCATAAATGTGTTCAGAAAAAAATTATGTGGGCATTTTTTGTTACAAGCTGGCAACCATGTCAGATCAACTGCTCTTATGGTATAGTTTCTCATAAGAGCTGTTGCCAAAAATACAAATTTATTTTTTTGGCCTTTTTGGGCCAAAAAAGATGATTTTGGCCAAATATATGATTTTTGAGATTTTGATGTATTTGATATCTTCAAAATAAGCTTTATCAGAAAATTACCACTTTTAAGTAATTTTGACTATATTTACGTCTTAAATAACAAATTAAAGATAATTAAAATAAAGAAATAAAAGCATTCCAGAGCATTTAAGGTCATTTTTCTCAAAATATTGTTTATTTGAACTTATGATGCACACAACATGTTTAAAGTAAACACAAAAGCATCAAAAACACATTAACACAGTTCTATTTGACCTAAAGTGTGAATGCTTTACTTTTAAGTAGAAATTACAGTAGTGATAACTTTTAAGGGGCAATCTAGGATATGTTACAATGATTGCTATATCATCGGATGAACATTCACATAGTGATTTTGGTCCGAAAATTGGATTTTCTGATTTCACTGTATTATGTAACTAGAAGACATGTAGTTTAAGATGAAAGTCAGTTTTAACCAATATGGGTTTAAAAAATAAAGAAATAAAAAAAGCATTCCAGCGCATTTAAGGACAGTTTTCTCAAAATATTGTTTATTTCAACTAATGATGTACATA
>JAMKCH010007672.1:0-80116 GCA_023653785.1 Ophioderma brevispina | reverse complement strand
TCAATGTATTAATTTTCTCCTATTATGAGCCAAATTGTATGGAAGAAGTCCTTCGGGAAAGTAGTTTTTCATTTCTTGGCGGGAGAATTTGGTGCGCGTCATAAAAATCGATTTTGGACGGCCATATTGAATCGGTACAAGCAATTTTCATTTTTTCTTGTTATGTGGTTGTATTGATGTACCCCATCAATGACCAGAGTTTGGGTAAAAAAATCTAACGGCAAAGTGGTTTTCAGTGGTTCCCTTTATACACAAACGAGAGTGCACAAGACCTTAATAATATTTTTAGTATATAAAATTGATCCTTTTGAGAAAGTTTAAGTAAACAAATGGATTCATATTCGTACTTAAACCAGTGTCTGCAAAAGATTGCAACCAAAACCATCAATGGGGACTCTTTCTGCAGTATGTTTCAAGAACTTCCTTTCAAAACAACGACTCCCCCGTCCCAAACCAATTTCGTTTGGATAAATAATCCAAGTATACAGAATTCGAACTGTTTTGGGAAGAAATTTCAATTACGGCAATGATACCGTAACCTTGTCGTTGAACCATAGAGAGTTTGAACTTCCCACGCATAGAATGGAATCACTCCGACTTGTTTACAGCTCCTTAGAAGTAGATCCAATGTTTGCGCTAGGGGAAGGATATAATTCATTTATGTTGCTATGTCGGTCAGCCAATCCATCTAATATTTCTGAAATGATGGAATTATTGATTAATTCATGATTACGATATGATTGCGACAGTTGCGTTGTATGGTTTCAATACCTGAGAAAGATTAAATGCGAGGTTGAAAGTACCACTTCTGTTTATCATTTGAGACTGAAAAGTCAGTCTTGATACTAAAATTTAACCTTAAAACCCAGATTTCTTCGAAATTTAATACAACACACCGATATTTTTGTTGACAAGTATGCCATCGAAGTATTGCACTGATTGCATCGCCATTACTACGAGCATTGAGTGACATCATCGCCAAAGATAGACGCTTTTACATTGAGTCGATTCATCATTTCCGTTTCCGTATGTGTTTTGCGTTTTCGTTATTGTTGCGTTGACGGTCTACCTAACATGACATAGTGATAAACAACTCGCCAAGAGAATCATAAACTCATAATTGCAAAAGCTGCCATTTGTCAGAAATTCCCATCACACATACTATTGGTCACCTGAAGAACCATTTCAAGAGCCCCTCTCTCAAAGAAATACATGGCAGCACAAGATGTATCACATGGCAGCTATTGTACTTCCGACCTTGTAACACTCACATGACACAGTAATGACAATCTATAAATATACATTCTATGGTGTCACACGCCAAGCCTTGATGGTATATTGTGCTGTAATTGTAAATTTATTGTTGAATATGGACCAAAAAAAATCCGGTTTTTTTTTTAAAGACGACTCTGCAAATCAGATAAAGTACACATGCGAAGGCTAACTGTTCAGATGATACAAAAATCGTAAGTTGGGGGAACAAGGTTGTGAATCACGAAATGCCAATGTATTAAGAGTTTTTTTCTGGAAGAGTAACAAACCTATTTGTTACTGAAGTTGTTGTCAACTTTTTACGTTATCATTATTTATTAAGAGGATTCGTGTAGAGCAGATAAGTAATTCATTAAAATTACAATGATGAAAGGTGAGGAAATTCTCAAAACATGTTGATATCTGTTTTCCAGACGCTAACCTAATTCTTTTAACAATTATACATTTTTTAAGTTCCTAGAAGTAGCTAAGCCGTGATTAATGGGAATGTATTGAAAAAGACTTACATCATTTCGTGAAGCTTGACTAACATGACGAAACATGATTGCTTCCAAGGTCCTTTGATCTATACGAGTCCTGACTTTAATTTCATTTTAAAGATTAATTAAAGTAATATAGTCTGGAAAAGATATCACGTTGTACACGGTTTGGGTTTAATGCAATTATCAATCATTTGAAGGGAGATATAACATATTGGTAAGGTAAAAGAGTTAAGTACAGAATTACTTTGTCCAACAAGTACCCATTAAACCTTCATTAACTGTGCCTAAAAGGCCATAATTTCCATTAGTTAAGGTTTGTTTTTTACTGTATCAAAAGTTTATTTTCATTTTCAACATAGACTGGGGCAACGATGCCCGCCCCTGATGCAAAAAGTACAATATAAGGGCAACAGATTTAAACTAGAATTCCACTCTCCCAATGCTCCATTTGAACATATCAAAAAGAGCCAATAGCTCTAAAACATCTTTGATGAGAAAATCAGTTGCCGATAATCTTTCAATATATTTGTCTTATAGTGGAAGTTTCAAATATTTTGACTCTCACGGGTGGATCACTGATAGTGTCTTTAATTGGATATTTTTACAATCAATTTCAGTGCAACCACATAAAAAGTAAAACCGGCCTGACCAGTTGGAATCTATGTGTAGCTGGACCTTTGGGCTTGTTTCATAACAGAATAAGTACGTGTATTTATATTCCATTTGTAAAGAGAACAAGGTCCCCTTTGTAATAAAAAACAAAATTCATAACAATCTTATGGATATTCCACAAGAACTTTCAAAACGGTGGTACCTTCAACCAAATATGACAAGCGCATATGGGTTTTTTCAACACTTGTGTGCGCTTGGCCATCTCCAGGGAAAGATTAATAAATATCCATCCTTGTCTACCTGGAGAACTAAGTAGTTAAAAATTCAAAAACAAATATAAATTGTATATGTAAATATACCGTTCTGATGCTATCCGCTAGGAAGTGAAGGACACCTTTTCGGAACTAACACATAGAGATGAATCTATCGTTCTCTACCAACCCAGTCTTGTGGTTCAGTTGGTTAGAGCGCAGTCACTAGTAATACGGAGTCGCCGGTTCGAATCCGGCCAAGCGCATATGGGTTTTTTCAACACTTGTGTGCGACTGGCCATCTCCAGGGAAAGATTAATAAATATCCATCCTTGTCTACCTGGATAGCTAAGTAGTTAAAAATTCAAATATGACGGTTGCTCACAAAGAAGCCGCCTCCACAACGATGTTACGCGATCGGCAAATGTTTTTGACATTAAATGAAAATAGAAATGCGTAGACACTGCGATAAATGATTCACGAAAAAACTATTCTGTTCCTCTGATGTTGATTCCATTCTCAAATGAACTTATGAAAGTCGGCGACCTATGTGTTAAAAACATCTCCACTTAGCAATAACAAATATCCCCAAGCCATCTCTAAATTCTTAATCCAGATATGATGAAAAAGATCTTTAATCCCTTTAGTAGTATTCAAATTATTAGCTGTCGAGAAAAATGTCACATTATTCAGCATTTACACTCACTAAATTTCTTACATTCAAAATCAATCTAATTGGATGCTATCAGGGCCAAATCCAAAGTTAATTCAAAAATTAATAATATAAACCTAATATATTAAATATTCTAATCGAAATTCAGAATTATCTCACTTTCCTCAAGAAATTTTAGAGAGACACTAAGCTGCTCTAAAGAAATCGCCATTGATGTTAGGCAGCTATTTATAATGGAATTTGATTTTTTTAGCCCACCATAACCAAGCACACAACAAAACAAAAAAAACGGCATTTTACATTTTGACAGAATGTTCTGTTCATTCTGAAACGTTATAAAAAATATTAAGCCCCCCCCAAAAACTAACAAAATTGGGGCTTAGTATATTCGACGAAACGAAACGAAATGGGCTCAATGCGCCCTTGAGTACAAGCTTTATTCCGCGATCGCATTTTCACCGACGGAATAAAGTTTAATTCCATTCTAGTCAAATTTGATTGCATTGTTAATAGCCCTTAAGCCATCAGGAAAGTTTAGCCAAATTGGTAGCCTGAAAGGGGACAAAACGATACTTTCAGCCTCAGTACACTATCCTCTACACAAAATGCTTGATAGAATTTCTGGAATGGTAGCTATAACTAGGTAGGGGACAATCAAGGATTGCACAGGGTCAAAATTTTAAAATGATCCGATCATTTTGAAAAGTATGCCACATCATTTCTCCAACAATAAGGATTCCAAAAAGGTATAGTTTATACTACCCAAAGTTTTGGAGTTTCAGGTTAAAAACAGCAAAATAGGTCAAAAGGTTATATTTCAGTTGTTCAGGGGTTAATTTTTTAAATTTGGTCCAATTGGTTAAAGAGTGGTGCAAATGATTGATGGAGCTCTTAGGATTAAAATAAGGAATAGTTGTAAGTGTCTCCAATGCTTAGTTACCAAAGTAAGAGAAAACAAGGTCACACCATTGAATACATGGGACGTATACATTTGTTTCCCCCTCATTGTTAAATAAGCATTTTAGACAGTCAAAACTAGTCCTTACCTTTAATCCTATGAGCTCCACAGTAATGTACCCCATATTTTATTCAAATCAGAGCAACTTGAAATTTGATCCCTGTACAACTAAAATGACCCGTTTTATTGATTATAGCTGTTTTAGCCTATAACTCCAAACTTTTTAGTTTAGTACAAACCTTAATCTTTTGGAATCCTTATGATCAGACAATACTTGTGTATACTTTTCAAAGATTGAAGCAATTAAAAATTTTCCCCCTCTGTACACCTTGGTTTAACCCCCTACCTGCTATAGTTTCATTCCAGAAATGCTATCACGCATTTTTTGTGTAGGCCATGGTATACTGAGGCTGCATATAATGAGCCATTTTGTCCCTTTCAGGATACCGAAAATTTGCTCGGCTCATGGACTATAAGGATTTATATAGACTTTACGACAACCATTGAAAATGATTACTAAATCAGGCATTGAACACAAGTGTATTGTGTTGAACGCGTGGCTTTTGAAGTACCCAACAGGGGAAATGGAGAAACGCCGACACTATTTGAATGCTGTTTTTTTACTTTTAAACAAAGGAATATTTGCCCGCGTACGTGCTGACTTTCTTTTCCCAGAACCAAACGATTTCGCACAGTTTACTATATGTGTCGGTCAATTTCCTTACATTCCACTGTATCATTCCTGCCCTTCTGCTTTCCCTGCCCATTCTAGCTCGTTTCTCTGCCCATTCTGCTTTTCTGCCCTTCTGCTTTTCTGCCCATTCTACGTTTCTGGCCCATTCTGCTTTCTGCCCATTCTGCTTTTCTGCCCATTCTACGTTTCTGCCCTTCTGCTTTTCTGCCCCCATTCTGTTTTTTCTGTCTGCCAGTCTGCTTTTCTCGCCCATTCTGCCTTTTCTTATCCATTCTGCGTTTTCTGTTCTGTTTCTGTACATTCTTGCTTTTCTCTGCCCATTCTGCTTTTCTGTCCCTTCTTGCTTTTCTGCCCATTCTGGCTTTTCTGCCTCTCCTTTTCTGCCCATGTCTGCTTTTCGGTCTTGTACTTTTCTGCTCATTCAACTTTTTCTTCGTTCCTGCCCATTCTGCATTTCTGTCCCACCTGCTTTCTGTGTTTTTTCTGTTTTTTCTGCTCATTCTGCTCATTCTGCCCATTCGGTTTTTCTGCCTTTTCCACCAAACGATGTTCTGTCCGTAAACGAATGAAATTTACAACACAGTTGCCTATAGGGCAGCGTGAAATGAACATATGGCTTCATAAGAGAAAAAACGCAGGCAGAATTAACTGCAATTTACGAAATAACCTTTTCTCAATTATTCTCAAAGATCAAAATAAAATTGAATCCCTTGGATCAAGAATACCTTTACACTGGGTTGGTGGACTATGTAGCTACATTGGTTTGGTTTTCTACCTTTAGTCCGATCATAACGCTGTAATGGAGCTGCACAAGTTGCCGTACTTTATCAGATGGATTTGAGAGGAATGCCAGGAAGTCCTTGACATTTTTATTTTCAAATTGACTTAAAAGATTCGTCTTTATTAAAACACTTTCAAAATGCAAGTACTCAAATTTCTACATACTGAAACTGAAACCTTTTGGTGAATGCGATTAAATATGTAAAGCTTAATTTTGAGGAGACATGTATTCAGGGAAACATTTGTAATCTTGTAACGGCTTGAGAAAACTCCCTGGATGATTGAAGATAGCTCGCTATTTTGCTTACAAAGTAGGATGAATTGTACAGAGATAAATACGCTTTTTTATTTAGCTTTAGCAAGTGCGGTGGCCATTGTTTGTGAAATATCAAAGGCCGTCGGTGCCCTTTCTGACTTTTAGGGATAAGAAGAAAGAAGTCTTTAAGTATCTTAAAAAGATAAGAATTTCTTTAATATTAATACAAACATACTGATAAGGCCACTTTGAGAACTTCTTTCGAACTAGCGAAACTTATTTTCTGACTAGCGAACCTTTTTATTGGGACTAGCGAACTTAGGGATTAGCAGACTTTCGGATTCAAGGACATTTTAACTAGCGAAGATATACCCTTTATGCAATATTCATGCAACTAATCCTGCTAAGGTAGAGTCTCAATAACAATTAACGTTATAAATGTTGAGTAGATAACTCATGTATTAATCTTTTAATAATATTTTCTGTGAATAAATTGCATTAATGTTAATAATTTATATACATTTAACCCGTTGAAAATAATTATGTCGATAAGTGATATATTAAAACATATCTTACATTGTCTGACAGCTCTTTGAAAGAGTAATATCACGATTTTGTTCCATTCTCATAAAATATAACATATCCACATATTGAGAAACTTGGCAAATTTAGGTCAGTTTCTTTGGTAATTTCTCAACTGCTTTAATTTAGCGCTGTAACATAAAGTGTCAGAATGTTTTTGCGTTACCAAACGGAAATAGGTTATTGAATATTTGGATATTTTGATATGTAATTCTATGGCTATGGCAGTTTCTACAAATAATATCACAAACATTGTTTTTGTTGCAGTTTGTAGTAAACACTATTTTTTTTAATATGTTTACTATTTAAAGTCTTGTGGAACATGCATTATGTTGCACGTGGTCAGTATTTCTTAATTTGGTTATGTTCATTTGGTTGAGCTACTGTTTAACCAAAATACAATTCCACGTGGTTGCAGAGAGCAAGTTAACACCGCTTGTTTTAAACTACAAGTGTTCTTATTAAATGAGCGCTAATGGGTTGTATTTTTCCGTTAAATTGAGTGGAGGCAAAGAAAGGTTATTTGCATAGGAAAGTGCATTTAATCTGGTTGCAAATACTTTAATCATTAGTATTGATTTGGACACTTAAGCCCCGAGGTCAACTTTGCGTTAGGGACTCAAATAACGTTG
Source organism: Ophioderma brevispina (assembly GCA_023653785.1). Taxonomy (NCBI): domain Eukaryota; kingdom Metazoa; phylum Echinodermata; class Ophiuroidea; order Amphilepidida; family Ophiodermatidae; genus Ophioderma; species Ophioderma brevispina. The sequence goes on along the minus strand of JAMKCH010007672.1, from coordinate 72,924 downwards.
CTTTGGTTATCGCGTTTCAATCATTGTTACAAAGGAGATACATGATCCAACGTAAAAGTCAGCTCGAGATTTTTCTCTTTCGAAAATAATTTTTACAGGTAGAATATAGGAATGCTCTCTCTCTCTTCTCTCTTTTAGATTTGCATCTATTTTATCATAATTTATCGCAGCTTTTTTTTTAATTTATTCTTTTTATCTATGTAAAAGAATGTTTGCTTTTTAGAAGTGACATTCGATACAAAAATTTATTGAAACAGAATTTTCTCTTTCGAAAATTATGTTAACAGGTAGAATATAGAAATGCTTTCTCTCTCTCTCTCTCTCTCTTCTCTTTTGGATTTGCATCTATTTTATTATAATCCATTATTCTTTTTATCTATGTAAAATAAATGTTTGTTTTTTAGAAGTGACATTCCATACAAGATCTATTGAATTAGATTTTTTTAATTCATTGCCGTCATATCTTTCTTGTTTTTTAAATATTCCATACGCGCTCAATGGCTTGGGTTTGAATTCAGTGTATCCATTTTGGAACTGACTAGGTTCTTCATTTGATGAAGAACCTAATATCGCTTCAACTTCTTGTTGAGAACAACGTCAATAAGTTGAACAACATTAAAAGGCGTGACCGAGCATGCTAAATCCAACGAGAGTCATATTTCTAAGGAATACACACGTAGCATACTAATCGCCACGATCCACATAGTACTTAACAACACACTGTGGTCTACCCGTAAGATTTAGGGCACCAGTATACGACAGTGAAGGTTGTTCGTCTCGCAATGATGCTGAAGCCAATGGCAGGTAGCCAATTTGGTTACTTGCGAGCTGAAGGTCGGATAACTCATACACCTTAAACGAAATCGAATACAAGTCAATCCTCTTCAAGGCCGTGTGGGGCTTTTACTTAGCGTAGCCGCAAAATTGCCCTGTTTTCTTGGATCTGGATCACTAATAAACGCTACAGAGGGGTCGTTCAACTGAATTCGCTGCAGATAATTACACTGAAGGTCGAGTAACTCACCACTTTCGACAAAACTGAGGACGATTCGATCTTCACCAAGGTCATGTGAAGCTTTAACTTAATTGACGCTAGCCGTAATTTAAAGACATATTTGAGGAGTGTTTGAGGAAAAATTACTGGTCATAAAAACAACATTATCGGTCATAACAACAAATCAGGCGATTTTAATTTGTCGAATTTAGGTAACTATTATTTTCTTTCTGGTGTTTGGGTGGCTGTTTGTAGCCTCAACTCGGATTGGAACCACTTCCTTCCATCTTACTATCCCCGCTCTTTCAACTATACATGTCGTAAGATATTGCTGGCAAAATCAAAGAAATTTCTCATGAACTCGCTGGTCTTTTGTATAGTCATAAAAAATGGGCTAACTTTGTATTAGCGCAACTGTACCAACCATGGCATAAATCCTTCTATCATTAACAAACCATTGTAGAACTTAATGCACCAGTTTCCAGTAAGCCGATTCTGTGCAGTAACTTTGCACCACGGACATAATATGTTTTGTAATGGCAACAAAAGGCTAGTCTCCGCATGGCCGGGGATTGAACCCCATATCAATATCGCCCTATCGAAATATACTAGAAGTCTCACTTAATTTGAAATCTACTATCATCGACGCTGTCCAAAACTTTTCCTCTGTTGATCGATGGGTTAATTCTAGACCTACTATAAGATGTAGTTACAACCTTTAACTAATATAAAAGACATTGTAAAGAATTGTTTCCCCCTAAACCACACCATGACCACAAAGTGAATCACCGTGTATTCACACCCTTTGCACTTAGCAGATAAACTTGTGGGTTAATAGATTCACTTTCGTTGTTCTTGTGGCCAAGTAGTGAACAACGTATGGATGGCGCCCTTAATAGCGACTGGGTGTGATCGTTTCGATAATTGGACGAGAATAAATGAAACAAGTTCAAATATCAAAACAATCTCAAGAATGTTACACAAGTAAGATTCTGATCCTGATCCTGCTGGCGACTTCGGGTACCGCATTTTTCAATGCATTAAAGATTTATTTTTGAAACACCATTATCATATCAACACACTTTCGATATTCCATGCATGGGCTCTGTTCAAGTTCAAATAAATATAGCTAATGAAAACGTGATCCTGGTTTAACCCTTTGCGCGCGGTAATGCATGGAATTTACAAAATAAAAAAGTTATTGATTGTCATAGCCATATTAGAAATCATCGTGTGTGTTCATTCCATTGAGTCCAATCATACCCATTCTTGAAAAAAAAATGGTGAATTTGTTTTACTTTCTCAAGGTATTCCCGCAGTATACATATTCAAACTACGTTTTAGAACATCTGCTGAAGACATAGTTGATTAGAGAAGTTACCGCTACATTGTTATAGTCTGATTTTTTGTTCGTGTCACTTCGTGTATATTGTTGAGGGTATGGTTCCAATTTGTAGGTACAGGAATTTTTAAAAAAAGCGAAGATATAGTGTAGTAGATACATTATCATGTGCATATGTTCTCATTCAGCTGATATTAAAAGTTTCCAATTTGGTCTAATTTCATAATCTCCTTTTGAGTATATTCAGTAAATGTAATGTTTGATGGTAATCGTGGTTGTCCTAACTATGTGCAAGAGGTTGTTAGATTAAGACTGGCTTATGTGTCTTTGCCTGTGTGATATATTGTAGTGTTTTTGTCACTAAATCCGTATAATTCAATCTTACCGATTTGAATTCACTGTTGCTGTTATGTTCTGTTATGTCACCCCCCCCCCCACGAAAAGTGGCACCATCGATATTTAGAATCAGCAGGTCAATGTTGCCAAAAACATTCGCCTGCAAGGTCATATGTACCTATCACAGGACTATATACGTCTTATATTCTGGCCATGAATGAAGAATGCTCAAGGTCCAGGTATCACCATTTGACGCCCTTTATCTGTCTCCATTCCAGAAAAAAAATATATCATGACGCAGGATCTACAGGTAAACAATTTACTTGCATGCTAGCAGATATATTAACCCTCATCTTAACAGGTCTTTTATGTAACACGGTTTGCCAAAGGTAGTGGTTACCACCTTCCAATGATTTTGATACCATTAGATGGCTATGTTTTTTTTTTTTTTATTGATAGCAAAATAAGTACAAACATAGGCGAAAATCCAAACATTGCACTAATCGGATTTTCATGCGGTTTCGCCTCTAAATGATGATAAATGGTTGTGCAAATTTATTGAAAAAATGGTTTCTAGTCAAATTACCAACTATATACTAATTTACTGTCTGATCCATAGCTGTCTGCCTACAAACGAGGTCATAGCACTGAGACTGCCTTGACTTGTGTTCATAATGACATCTTAGGGGCCATTGATAAAGAGAAAGCCGTTTTCCTCTTGTTGTTAGATCTTTCAGCAGCTTTTGATACGGTGGATCCCAGTATCCTTCTGAAACGGCTTGCTGTTGATTTTGTTCTTAATGGCAATGTACGTAACTGGTTTCAAACTTACCTTAGTAATAGAACCAGCCGTGTTTCTGTCAATGGGACCTTATCATATGAATCTGATCTTATTTATGGTGGTCCCCAAGGTTCAGTCATCGACCCCTTGGGTTTTAATTATTACACTCGCAGAGTAGGCCAAATTATTCAAGATCAACATGTTCATTATCACATATATGCTGATGATGTGCAGATCTATTCCATCTTTGACCCAAATGTGCAAGGTGATGCTGTATGTGCATTATTTAAGCTAAGCCGGTGTGTCACTGATCTGCAAGCCTGGATGTTCAACAACAAACTCAAGCTTAACCAAGATAAAACTGGGTTTTTGTTGCCTGATCTTCCATTCCAATCATTACAACTCCCTTTAACATTTTTCTCTTGATCTTGGTCAAGATATAATTCCGGCTTCCCCTTCCATTCGCAACCTGGGTGTGATCTTTGACCACTCAATATTTATGGATGATCACGTCACTAATCTCTCACGCTCGGTCAATTGTCAGCTCCGTAATTTAAACCGTATCCGGGAATATCTTGATCAAGATACGTGTCATAATGTCGTTCGCACTCTTGTATTGTCAAAGCTCGACTACTGTAACTGCCTTATGAATTGTATAGACAAAAAGAACGTCACCCGGATTCAACCTTACAGAACAAATCTGCTCGGCTTATATTTAGACTGCCCAAGCGCACTCGTGCCTCACCTCTCGTACAGTTTCTTCATTGGTTGCCCATTACCCAAAGGATCCCGTTTAAATCTCTTCTTTTAACCCATAAATCTTTTCATTTATCCGTCCCGATGTGAAAGTAATCATATTCCTGCAGGTATCTTGGTCCGGGCTCCATAGACGACAACGGAATAAAGCGTGAAACTAAAGCGTGAAGCGTGAAGAGTCAGCTGAATCGATTGCCCTATTGTTCACCATTGTTCCCGGACTGTGAGCCCGGAGGAGCGTATCTCCTGCCACACCGGCCTATCATCTTATTTTCATGTTCGCCAGACTCCTTATTCTCTTCGCTCCAGCACTGCTGTCAGTTTTGGTCGAAAGTATTTGTCATGTTATTACATAACGCGTTAATTTTTATTACATTACGCGTCATTTTTTTTATTTATACATTACACGAAAATTGTTATTACATTACGCGTTAATGTTTTTATTACATTACGCGTCAATTTTTATTAGATTACGCGTTGTATTACATAACACGTCAAAATTTATTACATTACGCGTCGGCTATTACATTACACGAAATTTATTACATACACGCGTTCCAGGAAGATGGGAGGTGAACAGGCATTTGCCATCACTGCTCCCAGCCTTTGGAATGCCTTAGGCCTACCCTTTGAGCTCCGTAACTAAGACAACATAACCACTTTCAGACGCCAACTGAAATCCCACCTCTTCCCTAATTTATATTGTTTTATTTTTCTTCTATATAGCGCTTTGCCTACATTGTTAAAGGTGCTCTTTAAATCTCATTGATTATGATTATTATTAAATGACTAGTTTAGTTTTACATACATTTAGTCTTAGAGCAATACTGAGTAGCATATTTTCACAAATGTACCATACAATATTCTTGGGGACCCTCATATATATTTTTGTTGACTTCGTTTCCCCCCTTGTTTAGCATTCTTGTTGATTTTTTTTTAAATAACAAATAACAAAAAATCGGTGCGGCGTCCAAAATCGGAGCGGGCGGCGAAACTGGTTTATTTCTTTACTTGGTCTAATAGACCACATGATGCCTGAAATGCAAAATGGCTTCAGTATCTTTGAAGAAAGAATTTCCCCTTACACGTGCCATGTCTGGTGTACGGTTTCTAAAAGTATCTAAGATGTCGTCACGATATGATACTACAAGACATTCATTTCTAGGTTACTGGGCGGTAATAAACCTTATTAAAGATTAACAATAACCCGATGATCTAATTCCAGCGCATGCAATTCTTCTGTTGCAATTAAAGGGATTGAAATAAAAAGATTTCAATTTCAAGTGACATCCGTCATTAATTTTTCATTGTTGGGATACGTAATAGATATGTGTTCGAGGTGATTACATGTTGGTTTGTGAAAGTGTGGCCATCCAAGCGGAATTTGGGGGGGGGGGGGGGGGGGAATGTGGCAAATGCATTTAGGTCATTATTATTCTTTGTAGTTTTGTCAAAGTCATTTTGATTTAATTGAAATCTCACACTTCTTGAGAAGTCCCTTTCTCTTTTTTTCTTATATCAAATCAACCAAAACGCACATTTTAATTAACTGTTGATTTTGTCATTTCTCTCTCCTTGATTCTCTTTTCTCTTCAAATTATAAAGTTCCTTGGCTTATTACACATAGATTTGAAAAACAACTTAAAGTTTAGGTATTTGGGAAAAAAAACAACAAAAAAAAATATATTTTTCCGACTTCCACCCAATGTTTGTTAAAGTAAGACCACAGAAAAATTATCAATTCCACGTCCCGTCAAGGCCAAGCATACGAACATTTCTGACAACGACATCCTATAGCACGTGTGGTCTAGTGGAAACAGCGCGAATTCATGATCATGAGATGGTGAATTCGAGCCCCGCCGTGGCCCACGGTTGTGTACCTGGGCAAGACCTTTTATCTCGCTGTTCACTTCACCCATGTGTAAATGGAGCGTTTAGGGATAGTCCATTCGTCGCCGTTATAATTGGCTGCCGACTTTTTCAATAGTTGAAAAATGTATTTATCCTATGTGACAAGCGAAATAATGTAAAGCGCTTTGATACAGATAAATACCGTGCATTTTTTTTTTATATTATTCATTTCATTATTGAGTTACATATTAGTGATTGAATACATAATTGAGTATAATGAATAATGTATCACGCATTTGCGCAGTTCACTGGTAGGACGTTGCATGCACGCATTCAAATCATCATAATCACCTTAACGATTCAACAGCCATGTGCACACTATCTTTTTAATTCCGTACTTAAGAATGGAATTGGTCAAATGCTATTTGGAGCATGTTATTCTTGGCATTATTTACCGGTCAAATTCAGGAATCAGTTTTCTGTCACCTTAATGCCCCTACTTCCTGCCACATTCTGGCACGTATTAGTCAGTGACATCTCTGGACTAGGCGTGGGTGTCGTGTTCATTTTGCTTTGAGATTCAGCAATGAGAGTCAGGTCTATGCTTGTGTTGAAAGAAATTGGGTCTGTGATGGATGATGTGTATAGGCTGTGATAACAGTTTCATTCTGGTGCAGGCTTCGATCATCTGAGACGGTGGGCCTATCGCCTACCCTGCTTGGTAGTTTGTCAGTGTCTGTAAGATAAATACACACGCTAATCTTGTTTCCTTTTTAAGACGCTTTCTTTAGAAAAATCTGCCACTGTAAAGAAAAAGTGAACTCCGGTTTATTTGGCTGACATGTTTTAGTTTATTTACCTATTTACCCACACATTTCATAGGTGGTGAGCCTATCATGTTCGAATGTTCATCACGATGTTTTTTATCCCTCACATGAGTTCATCAACCGAAAACATCCATTCAAAGTTTTTCTATTGATCTTCGTAACAGTAGAAGTACCATGCGAGAAACCATAGTCACAGGTGTTATAAGTACATTGTGCAGGATATCTTAGCTACGGGGGAGTCAAAAAAATTACAACCAATTGAGCGATTTTTTTCATGGAAAACCCTCTGTACTATTCAGATATTTTCTTTTGTAGTACATTCCCCTGTTTTGTTAGCACTCATATAACATTACGGCATGGAAAATTGGCTTACGCGTTGAAGTACAGCTGCAGAATTGAAAGTACCCCCCAATGTGAAAGACCGACAGTTCCACGCTAGAGTAACTCAAGAGTAATCTGGATTTACGTTCAGGTTGTATTTACAGCATATCCTCCATTAATTAACATTTGGAACTAAATTGTCAAGGAACCCCAGTGACGTAATCAGTCTGTGGATGATGGCCTGGGAGGGGAGGGTAAGGTGTGTGATCCGCACTCAAATCTTTGCCCCCCCCCCCTCCGGCCCCAATAGACAGATCAGGAAAAGTAAAATAAATTTATAGTATTGACATATTTACCGTGTTCACTTTGCAAAATGTGTTTTTTGATGCCCCAACAGTTAAATGCTTGCCATCGCCTGATCCCCCTCCCATGAACATGTCTGGTACAAATGTTGGGTAAGCTGACATGAAGCCAGATATCCAAAATAATATTAATGGAATCAATATTTTAGACTTGACGTAAATAATTTGCAGCATTTCTCCTTTTCACTTGCTTGATTTCCACGTAGTAATGTCAAATATAGGGCTGGATACATATAAAGCATTCGACTTTTCCATTTTAAATATATCCTGTTAATGTTATTAAATCTAGTATTCATATTATCATTCAACCGTGTCCTGCGTAGCATTTGAATACGGCGCCAAAGAATCAACCAGTTAATTGATTTTGAAACCCTCAAGCTACGTAGTAATGAGTAGCAATGCGTCTCTTGTGTACAGACAGTGTGCACTTTGTTCGGGTCAGAAAATGGATACCTTCACAAAAATAACCGTAGCCTTTGAATGGCTCAATCGATTTTTAAAATGTAAAATTATTTTGAAAGCTGATTAAACAGACTATCTAACACATGATTAATTTTGATGCATACTCCCAGATTCACTGACCAATGATTTACCATGTTTATTTGACTGCCTAACTGCACTAAATTCTATATCCGATCATTGCACTAGCATGAAACACTATAGGGATTCAAAAATATTTTGTATTTTACCTAACTTTGAAGATAAATTTGTGAAACAAGTGCACCACTTGAAGACTTTATTTTTTTATCACTTGACTTCAGCAGTAAAGTTGGCTTATCTTCATTTCAATTAAACCCGTCACTTTGGTCAGCTCGAAGATGCTTTTCGTCAGACGACGCATATGTTAACGTAGTTAAGATACCCTTATTCATACAAGATTTCCACACGTTATTTCACCCTTAAGATGCTTATTCCCAGGTGGTCATTGATTATTAGCGTAATTGAATGTAAAGCGAAGTACCACTCACTCAATTTGCTGGTTTTGGTTAATTAAGTTAGCAGTTGGCTAAAATGTTTGCTACTTTAGTGTACTTTAAAAGCCTACTGGGAAGTGTACGGGTGAAATGTGAAATTGGGGGAAATTGACTTTTGGTGTACATATAAGAGGTGGTAGGAATTTGTTTTGCTTGTTACATACAGAACAAAAATTGGAACCTGCTTTCTCAACCCTTATTTGAACAGTTATAACTACAAACTTTTCAATCCATTAAAATATTCAATTCTGAATATTTTCTGTCGTGCACGACAGAAAATCAAAACATGATTTCTATGAGGGCAAATATGAAAGCAGGCAAGTTCAAAACGTGTATGTCCGATAAACCTTCGAAATGTTCTCTCAATCTAGTGCAAATTAGAAACATATCCTAAGAAAATTTTACGATGTGAATTCCTTTACAAAAAGAGCGCCATAAGTCACAGCTCATATTGCTTCATATTTGGCAGAAATCATTCGAGGAGTGGAGCATTTCCCCCTCCCTAAAACCTAATTAAAAGGCCTTTACTATGTTGTGAATTCATCCTATCAAGCACCTATTTAAAGATCTCCAAATCAGCTGGCTTATGTTGCTTGCTTCCACTAACAAGTTCAATAAGTTCATCTCGGGCAGAGCACAGCCACTGCACCTGACCACAACCTGTATTTGTGGTTTTATACCTAGACTAAGAGGAACCTGGATCCAGTGTGCACAACAGATTTCGAGCACTGATTTCAAACCTGCAAACACAATTAATGTTAAAAATAATTAGATTTGAGAATACTAGTAAATGTCAATAATACAATACAGTGTGAAAAATAAATGGCAAGATGTCGGTTCTTAGCAGACAGCCTTGATCATGGCTATGGTCCGCCCGCAGCCATAGTCCGGGCTCCATAGACGACAACGGAATAAAGCGTGAAACTAATGTTGCGTGAAGAGTCAACGGAATCAAGGGCCCTATTCTTTACCGTTGTAGGTAACCGGACCACACCGGAAAACACCTGCCACACCGGAAAAGACCTGGTAAAGCACCGTCACTCGCTTTCCCACTGCATGTTTCCATATAACGCAAGTACGCGGCAGTCGTTTTACCTTAAATCACTCATTATTACTGTAAGTCGCTTAATATAACGTTTCAGATCTCACACCACACAGTCATTAGATTTCCAATCAATTCTTAAAATACACCGTCTTCCCGAAAATGTCGTGATATTAAACTTTGACTCACGAACTAATAATTTAATTACATGAAATTTGCGACAAATTACCTTTTAAAAATGCATTTGTCTTTTGATGAGCTGCTTAAACAGTTTTATTTTTAGATAAAGTAATCATTGGTTTTCTTTGCAATCAAAATGGTATTATGATCATCATGTAAGAATTTGGATAATAGAGTGCGTAAACCCCCAAACACGTTCATCTTAGCTTAATCATAGATAAAGTATTCATTTGTTTTTCTTTGCAAACAAGGGTATTATAGTACTTCGATAACAAATTTACTCTTTGAATATCATAAATTTTATTAGAGCTTGTTTTTTATTTCATCATGAAATGACTGCAATTATGAGGCAAATTTGTAACCCTGTGAGACCATATGCACTGTTAGAGGTCACATTAAACATACATAACTGACGATAAAATATCTTAACTGTACATATTTACGTGAAATATATATTATATATATATTTACTATAAAATATGCACTTTAAAAGTAAAAGATGGCAAATATGCAGTATTTTACGTTTTTTAAGTTATATGAAAACACACTTGGCAATAGTTTGTAATTTTTATTATTACACATGAACTGAAGGATACGTTTTTATGCAAGTCTAATAACTTTAAAATATTATTCAGGATTGTTCATCAAGATCAAACCCAAAAGGTCTGCCGACTTCTAGAAACCCCTCAAACCAGAGTGAACAAGATTCCTGATAGGATACGAAATATTTGTGAGTGAGTACCAGATATTTGAATTTGCTTGAAAATAATACTTACTTGGATTTTGTATATCTGTCTGTCTGCCCAGTATACTTCCAGGTTTGCAAAACATCAAAAATGTCCATTTGACAGCAAAGAAAATCTACAACATAACAAAAAGGAGCAACACACACTTCCTCGCATATGTTGACAAAAATTCAGTGTGTACAATTCTTGGCAATTCTTGCTTTTAGGGGTTCTATTATTTCACCTTAAAGCTGTCATATGAGGATTAGGTTAGGGTTAGGATTGATGAACCGTAACCCTAAACTCTAAACCCTATACCCTAACTTAAACCCTAAACCCTAAACTCTAAAACCTAACCGGAATCTTCATATGACAGCTGTAAGTTGAAAAAATTTAAAAAACCTAACACCAAGCAATTCTTTAACCCACTAAGCACTAACTGCCTTTCATACAGTCTTACTGATTGGCTAATGGCATCATATATTCATGAAAATAACCAGTTGAAATTGAGCTACTAAACATTTAAGCTATCCCTATTGCTGTTTGGCTAACAAAAATAAGTTAAATTGTGACCAATCGGCATAGAGTATTCATTGAGTTAATGAATTCACGTCGATCGACTTCACTTCAATACAGCACATTAGTTCTAAATCTGATATTGTCTACGTTGTGGCGTATTGTCAGTTGCTAAAACACAAAATGACAAGCCAATAGATTTTTCGGTAACTCGACCTTGTCGAGTATGAACCTTGCTCATCTAAATTATACAGGTTAATACATTCAAACCCAATTGAGTTTATCCATTTGGAACGCTTTTTTAACGACTGCAAAAGTAATTTAATCTTGCAGAGTCTATCCTTTGAAACACATTCAGGTATCGCTGAAATGCATCAAACGATTAATAAAGTAAATCACACAAGGCTTTTTATTTGCCTGTGTATTTGCTTTCCAGTTTCCACATATCCCCTTGAACCATATATTTTCTTTTTAATCCTGACAGTAAAAAGATTAACCTTTTCCTCATCATAAGGTTGTACGATGTAATGTTTTTCATCCAGTGAACTCAACAATAAGGCTTATAGTGTGGTTTGGTATGTCAATGAAACAGTTCTCGTAGGATTTTGGTGCTAAAGTTGATTTCTTGCCGTTTTTCATGCAATAGGGACCAGACAGTCAGAAAATGATAGGGTGCAAAATTTCGGACTGCTGCCCCCTTCCTCAAAGGGTGAAAATGTTACTACAGGGAAAAATTTAAAATCGAGTCAAATTGGGTTTTAATGTAATTTAACATGTTCGTCTCCTTATAAGGATTCGAAAAAGTATATATTTGCCTAGGTTCCGACCTTTAGTTAAAGCGCTATGCCCTTACATGGTTCAAGGTCATCCTGGGTAAATTTAACCAATGCTCAGATTTTGTTTGAAACTGGTTATGTTGTTTGTAATTGTCCTTCACATAGGATCCAAAAATGTATTATTTTATCAGTGTGTGCATTTGGTTGCCTTATTACATAGCAACATGTTCGCAAGTGGTCTACATGGTTTTGGGGTCACCAAAATTTTCCCTGGATGTTTGCAATGGTGATATCACCAAATCAGTGTAAAATGCATTTCCTGTTTCAGTATAGCACAAGGAATGATTTGACAAACCACTTCAACAACATTGGAGCATTTACCACCCCCAGGCTGACCTTGAAACCAATATGTGTCTATACCGCTTTAACTAAGGTTGCACCTAGGTACATATATACTTTTTCTTATCCTTATGAGGAGACGAACGTTTTAGTGTACATTAAAACAACAATTATTACAGGCTATCAGACCTGTTGAATTACCAATGAATACTCACAATTAAAGAGACTATCAGTGATTCACCCGAAAGAATAAAATATTTGAAATTTGCAGGAATAGGCTTAAAAGTGAGGGTAAGTCTGTAGAACTCTCATAAGTTACTTTTTTATACACCAACTGATGCCATGACAAAAAGGAGGAAACCGGCAGTGTTACAGAATGATCTCCATTTTTTTACATGTTTGTGTAAGTGTCCCGTATGGGACATTAAAGCCTAAAATATTCCCGTTTTGTATTTAATTATATTGCTAATTGGTCTTATAATTTGCAGGATAGGATATCTATACTCGTTACAAAACATGCACAAATCTGGTTTTTTGATGTGTTTTTTTCGATTTTACGATTAGCAAATCACTGATAGTGGCTTTAAAATATCACAAAAGCGTAGCCTCGTTACACTTTTACAAAACTGATTAAGTTAAATAAAGAGCAATGTGGAAAGGTAGTACAATTCATTATAAACTAAATGAATATGTAACTTTCTCCGTTGTTATTAGCGTTATTATTATATATTATTATTATTATTATTATTATTAGTATTATATTATTATTATTATTTTATTATTATTAGTACGGGGCATTCGTGATCCACAACCCCGTTCTCCCGACTCACCTAAATAATTGAATTCTTATACCATCTTAACCGTTTGCCTTAGTAATCCCATGTGTACCATCGTAGTGCAAGTTCGGTCGTATCTGTATGAAATTCGCAATTTTGTAGTTTTTTTGTCCGTAAAACGTACAGAATTACAGCCAGTGGCGGTTACTCATAACACAAAACGAAGATCGGAATCAACTGAAAATGTTAATACGCTACTCTCTAGGATATCTAGTGGAACCATGAATAAACAGAAGGTGCTGGACTAACTAAATATACCTTTAATTATTCTTACGATATGCTAAATCTAAGTTAGGACGAAAGTTTCTTTTGTTATTCACTCCTTTCCGACTTAGAACGAATATAACTCCTCCTCCTCCCCCTCCCAACGTATCCCATTTGTATTGGGCGGTTTATCGTCAAAGGATATGACTTTATTCCTTATTTAACTCGTCTGTACATGCCCAGAGATCCACATAAAAGAGTGAGAGTCCTTGAATTCATTCATCTGCACATGCAACTATTCAAGTGTCGGATGAGAAGGGAGACAATATCAGATTTTTTTTATCAAAAGCGTTGAAGGTGTTCGATTTCCAGATGACTCTTGAGGAGGGTCTCCAAGTTTACAAGACTGTGGTTTGCGATTAACTAGCTCTTCTCTATGGTGACATCAATTTTCAATGATCCCGAGATCCTACACCCAATTTAACCTCCTGGTTTATTATCTATTTTAATTCAATCAAATGCTTTTATTTTAACCCAATCTTTATAGTCAAGATTAATGAAATACACCCGCACAAGAATAAGCCTAGCTGATTTTTTTTAGGATAGTTTCTAATGTTGTAATGAACAACATCTCAAGTCCCCAAGAGTTCCCCCTTGTGCTTATTGTTAAATAAGGGGTGTAAGTTTGATACGGGTCAAGATTTAATATGAGCCCATTGTCCTTACAAAGTATATTCAAGGTTTTGCGTCATGTGTCCTAAGGATTAAAAAATGTTATAGTTTACCCCTATCGTGTGACTTATCGTTTATTATCTATAGGGAAATAACGGTTTAAGGTCATAATGGGGGTAACTCAGAATGTTGCTACAGTTTCTATGGAGGTCAAAAGCCACTGCCCTATAATTTCTCATATTTAAAGATGTAGATGGAGTAGATAGCATTTTTTCATAATATACCGTACAACATGGTACTAGTAATTTGTTAGTCCAAACCATACTTTATTAAATCAGTGTTGACTAGACGAATACAATAGTCCATGAATTAGCTCAATTGAATCATTTAAAATGTGTAACCCCTGTATAAACTTTTAAAACCCCTTATTACTCATAGGCACAGGGGGACTCTTGGGGACTTTTGATATTTGTTCCTCACAACATTAGGAAACTCTCGCTGAAAACATCATCATGGCTTATTTATGTCCAACTTTCTCTTCTCTCTGTAAACACAGACCTAAAGTCCTGGCCTATTACCTTGCCTGATTTCCCCTAGTTAACAGTCAAAGGTATCTTTGAATACAAGCGAGGCCAATTTATCTGAACCGCTTTTTAAAGGCTGGCTCATAGATTTCCCGATGAGGGCGCAACTGACCATTTTCAAAGCAATCGTGTTTTGCATTTACCTAATGCTTGTTCCATATAATATAATTGTGTGAAATAACTAAGCTCAAATCCAGTCCTTCATAAGAAAATCACACCTTTTTAAAAATTCCGGATACGAATCGTTGTATAACCGTATCCATGGCACTGTTTACTGTGCATAATGTTTACTGGCTGAAACGGAAAATGCAATTCATCTCTAATTTTGTAATAAGAATTTTAGTGCTATCTTTAGTTCTAATTACAATTTATACTTACACGACGTCAAAAAAATTTCGAATCTCTGAGTCGGGCCTTTAAGTATATTTACATTATTTAAATATAGTTCCTAAACACATTTATTAAGCTTTCCAGGGAAAACAATGCCAAAGCGAGAACCGGGGGAAAGAACCCCGGGAACTATTGATATACACTGATTAAAACAGGAATCGCCAATGGGAGATTTGATCCTCGGATTTCTATTGTTACTGTATACTGAAAGCACTATTGGGCTAATGTGGCTAAAACAATGTTCATATGGGGAAAAGAGATATCTATTTATCTCTTCTCTCAAGACGGTACACAATTAAACTATCTTAATAAAAGAAAACTGAATTGGTATGACTTAGGGGACAACGGTCGAATGGAAATTACCTGGGGATTTGATATGGGTCTAAATTGAATATATTACGCAGATCCTCTTTGGCTTGGCTTAACTTAGAAATAATGACAAAGTCACATACCGGTCCCTGTCTGTTATTTGCAAATCTAACCCTTTCGCTCTTAAAAAAATGTATCCGGGTTCCGGTCTGAAAAAACATGTCTTCCCTTTACTACCGTAAGCGGTAGGGCCCGTCGCTACTGCTTACTTCCTGTCCTTTTCTTTTCGTCTGAAGCTTATTAATGCTGTTTGACAAACGTGGACTGGACCCAAATATTCCTTGCTGGCCGTTTACCATATTCAAATAGTCTACAACCCGTCATGTCTTTCAGGTTCAGGTCTATTTGTTTATGTATACTGAAAGCACTATTTGGCTAATTTGGCTAAAACAATTGTTCATATGGGATATGGGGGAAAAGATAGCTCATTGGAGTCTCTTCCTCTCAGAAGGCGGTACAATTAACTAGCTTGTGATAAAGGACAACTGAGTTGGCATGACTTAGTAGGGGAACAACGGTCGAATGAAATACCGGGGATTTATATTGGTCTAAATAAGACTGGATAAGCCATGGTTAACTGATAGATTAAAAACAAAATTAATGATCGTATAGAGCATACAAACTGGAGATCGTCAAGATATCACCACTCGAAATGAAATCCCCAAGAGAAATATGTAACGCCAAGTGCAATATTATTAAAATAACATTGAAGAATTTGAAGAACTAACCCTAAGAAATGGCAAAATAGTTATGTCAAAATCTTACAGGTTCAAGAGCAAAGAGTCTCAATATGGATCACCTTTCCAAAGACCCCAGACAACTTGCAGACAATATAAACAAACATTTCGTAGCGTTTGTATAATGCACGATTAATCTTGCTAATTTGCCAGCATATAGGCCCACGTTGCCACCACCTGTTAAATCATCCTATGGAAGTCCGTATGTTTTTTAAATAGATACAGACTACCAAAGCAAAAACCCATCCGAGTTGTTTCCATCTAAGATAACTAATAATTTGTTTGGGATTTAGTTTATTCCTTTGACTCATATTTGTAATGTTTTGTTTACAAAAGGGGTCTGCCTATGTTTGGAAAACTTCGTCTATCACACCAATTCCCTAAGTCCAGAATGCCAAAACACTTGACAAATTACGGCCGATCAGTCTTACTAAATTATTTGGGAAAGTTTTTGAGAAATATTTGCTGATTGGACGTGTGCTGATAGTTCTTTCTGGCCAATTGACTGCAAGGAATTTGGTAATATCCCTGACAGTTCTACAACTCATTATTTTGGTTTGATCTTGTTACCGTCTTAGGGATTGATAAGACCGGTCATTACGCCTCTTTATGTGCCATCGATTTTACTAAGGCTTCGCGACAGGATTCAACCATAATATTGCAATTAATAAATTAATTGGACTTAGGCGTCCATCATACCATAAATCCTTGTATATGCAGCTTTCTAACAGATCGCACTCAAACTATAAAAATCCGGGCAAGTCGTCCACACCCCTTCAGTATTGGGCGGTTGTTCCACAAGGTACCAATTTGGGCCTATAATGTTTTCTGCTGTGGCAAACGATTCGGATAGTAATGCACAACTGGGTGGATATGTGGACGACGTGACCCTTTGGAGAGTATTATGTAAAAACTCACAATAGCTCTCATTGCAAGAGGATCTTGATAAGTTGGGGGGCGTGGTGTAATAGAAATGACATTGCTTCCAAAGCCGGAAAAAATGTCTATAAGGCAGATATTTCCTTTGAAAAATAAACCACTATTTCCAAATTTTATAATAATGGCGAAGAAATTAACTCTACAGATTCTATTAAACTGTGGGTGTGACAATTCAAAACAATCTCCAAGGGCTATCAGGTTCCCTTGTGAGTGTTAGAAGGCTTCAAAACGATCAAGTTGTATGGCTGAAACGTTTTGGGCTTCTGGCGTGATCTGTCTCGGTCTTCCCAAATATATGTTCGCCCAGTATAGAATATGCTTGCCATGTATTGTAACAATAGATCTTAGTAATCACCAAGCCAATCAGATCGAGATAATTCAAAAGCGTGCTTGTAGGATCATTGGGAGACCGATCCGGTTCATATGATGAGGCTTTGCAAACGTTAAATTTACTTTCCCCAAGATAGGCGTGAACAGCTCCTCCGAGTTTTTGGAAGAAACATGTGTAAGTCTGAAGGCATAGGGCTATGCTTCCTGCTACAAGGTCTAGAAGACATGGCAGACACCTTAGAGGTTCGCAATAACAGTTGGATCTGCCTAAATGCAGACAACACGGAATAAATCAACCATCCCAGCATTGTTTGACCGTTTAAATGTTTGTTATTTACAGTATGGTGGTTTTTTGGCTATTTTTTGTGTGTGTGTGGTGGGTGTGTCTGTGTGTGTGTGCGGTGTAGTTTGTGTATGTTCGCGGTGAGCGTGTGTTCCCGGGGGGGCCACTTGTATCCAAGGTGGATCTCATAGCTCATTATGGACTCCCAAAACGTACTCTAAGCGCGTATTTCACTTGGCAGAGAAGCCCCTAAGCACGTATTCGGTTGAATGTTGGCTACCCTAAACAAGTACTTTGGGCTTGGTTTTTTGCTACCCTTAAGTTTTTGGTTTCATTTTAAAACCCTAAACAAGTAATTTTGCATGACAGTTTAAAAATACAAACCCTAAACAAGTATTTTGACATAATTTTGCTATACCCTTAACGAGTAGTGTTCTAAATGTGCCTTTAATCACTTAACAGGCTATAGGCTCTTATTGTAACTGGCGCGTGAATAAGGAATTTTTTACACATGATTTCATTGAAGTTTTTTATTTCAACTCTTTTTGTTAAAGCATCACTTTGCGCATTATCTACAGGCTAAGTTTTAAATCCATGTAGGCCTATATTTTAAATTTCAAGTCTTTTTAAAGTGTCTATTTCCTTTGAAATTAATTGGTCTTATCGTTGATCGGGTGTTGTATTACGTTTTTTTTTTTTTCCTTTTAACGGGGTGTTGCATATTCAGCCATTTCACATTGAACTAAGTAAACGCCGGACTAAAAAATCAATGCCTTTAATTTGATTGCCATAAATTATAGCCAGACCCTAATTCTGTTTCTTACGCACATAGGCCTACATCTAACAATACTTCTTATTGTAGACTTAACACGCGGAAAGAAAACTCCAAAATTATAACGGCGATATTGTAGAATGTAATTTTTTACAAGTAACTCAAAATATCACACCCTAACCGTTTTTTCGACGTGAAAAGTATACCCTTATTTTGAATTTTGATACCCTAACAATGTACCGCGTACATCGCCAGAAGTCTCAAAAAACGACCCTAATTACGTGTTTTGTACACGAGCATGATATCCACCTTGGAATACAAGTGGCCCCCCCTGGCTGGATTTTTGTGTTGTGATCGAGTGTAGGTGCAAAATGGAGTGTTTTTGTATGTTTGTTTCGGGGATGTGTTTTTGTTTTGTGGATGTTAGTTGCAATTTATGTTTGTAGTGTGGGTGCGTGTGGTGAGTGAATGCGGATCCTAATTATTTTTATCAGTCTGTATTACATATTTTTTTTTTAATTTTTAATATAGTTAAATTGTCATATCTTGGTAAATATATATATGTATTTTGATGTTAAATCATACGTTTTTCAGCGTTTTTCTCTGCTTTGTATGTTTTGTTTAATAACCCGAACATAAATAAATAAAAAGTGAATAATTACGCGATCAACGTAACTCGCTCATTTAAAACTTGACAAAGTCTATCTGTTAATTTGCAAATTTAACCCTTTACGCTCTTAAAAATGTAATCCGTGGACCAGAAAACCTGTCGTAAGTAAGTAGGAGCTGTCCGCTATTTCATTCTTTTTTCTTTTCAGCCTAAAGCTTAGTAATGCATTTAAGAACCGAACTTATCCTGTATCAGTAATCAATGTGTCAGACTGCGTAATGTCATACGATAAGGCGTAAATAGTGTTTGCGCAATGCTAAAAATACCTCGTAATCATATTGCCTGTGTTTTGGTGAGTCATGGTAGATTTCACCCAATTTTGTTTTAAGGAAACTGTCTATAGAGGAGAACTTCTGCAGAATAAACTGTTACTTAGACCGACTGAGAATAGGATAAGTCTTCAAATCTTTTGCCACTACGTTCTTTCAAACTGATACCGATCCGAGTTATTCTCGAAAGGTCTAACTTGGTTCTCCGAAGTGGTGTACGGATTAACTGAAAGGAATGTCTTGTAAAATATCGTATAATATTGAAGCAAAAACAGAAAATAACGTCCTTATGCGCTGATATGTCTGCTTTGGTACGATTGCTGATACCAAGCTAGCATCTTGGAAGGGTACTAGGCTAGTAAAAATTAATTCAAATTACGGCTTAAACCACCAATACCATTTGTGCACTGGTTGTAATATGATTTATGTGACAAAAATACTTAAATTGCAAGATTGATGAGTTCCGTTCATTTAGTTGGTTTTTGTGACTATAAATTCATGTGGCAACCAATGCAAAAATTGTATTGAAATAATTACATTGTGGGAAGGACATTATACCTCCTCTCTAACCCACCTATATAATAGCAGTAAAAACAAACCTTGTGAAATTGTTCTTAAACAGTCATAGAACATGCAAAAAGAGAGGGCAACATTTGTGCATGGTCAAAGTGATCGAATTTAACTGAATTGTACACCAACGTGTTGCCACGTTGCGAGGACTTAAATAATGTAGCCTCTAAGCATATAGTTTGTATCTATGGACAATAGTTCACTTGCTATAAGGGGATAACTTTCAAGGTCATATCCTGGAGTTGAAAGGTAAGAATGAACCAATACCCATGAAAATGCTGTCAAATTCTTGGTCTTATAAGGCTGGCATTCTGTAAGGAAGTCTAACTTTAGACCTGGGTCTAAACCAGGGTTAGTCCTACATGAGTGGACTTCATTTCCTTTCAAACTACTGTGAAAGCTAAATATAACCGGTGAGAAAATACCTCATGGACGGGCCATTTTGGCCCATCCATGAGGAATTTTCACACCAGTTACAGCACATTTTTAGAATATGTTGGAAGGAAAAAGGTCCACTCATGTAGGACTACACAGGGGAATTCAACTAAACTTAACTTAGGATGTAAGTTAGTTATTATATGAAAAATTAATAGTGATACCAAAATCTTAATAGAGTTTGTCGTGAGGCTGAAGAACTCACTGTGTCCCTTTAATGAACCTGCTTTCGAATTTTATGTACATCATTGAAAGTGGGTCACCTCACGGAAAAGCGGGTTTTAATTACGTCTGAGTCTAACTTTCTTCAAATTTAAATATTAGCGTTTTCGTTCCGTAGATACGGACATAGCTTAACCATAAGATTTTCATAGAACGATCAAATTGCGGAAGAAAGGGCATAGCGCTAAACCAGAGCATCATTAAAGCAAACACAATAGTTTGTATATGAGAGAACAAGGCTTATCGTGTCGACCTGCATTTAAACATTAGAAGGCTAGAGTATGTCTCTCACTCACATCGTTGTGTTAGTTTCATCAATGTCGGTCAAATCTATCAAAATGAAACACAAACCTAAATGGCGTTATTTACATAGGTCTGAGCTCGAAATTCCACCACATCCAAAGGTATTCCAATGTATTGATTGAGAAATTTAACATGTTTAGAGTTTACCTTCGGGAGTTAAGTGTCATTGGATAAGTCCTTGTTATCATTAAATAATACAAAAGGCTTCGGTATTTTGCGCACACAAAACGAAGCGAACAGTCTCAGTGGGATTACAGTTTTTATTCCGTTTTGTAACCTTTTTGTACATGACAGAATTAATAAAGCGCATAAGCTAATGGTGCACTGGGCCTTTTTCGTTTGGCTTCGTTGCCAGTCCAAAGAAAGCTTACAAGTACGTATACGTAGAAGTACTTACATACGTCATAATTTCCCACAATGCATGCACCTTTTTAAAGAATCCATAAGGTTTTAACTTTCACCCCGGGACAGTTTATTTTGACAGTTCGAATTGTAATCTGCACTACATAGAGTTGTAAAGCTATGTATCAACAAAATTTATTGCGATTTTTGATAATTTATTCAAATAAAGATATGAATTAATTAGAAAAATGTATGACGCATCAGTGACATTTTTTTCAATAATTAAATGTCGACACATGAAATCAAAAGTTTGACAATCTCAAAACTGAGAAATCCCGAGAGGATTTTAAAAAATTAATTTTGTATTTCTTTATAATATTGTGACGTATGCACACTGAAAACTTTTTCTGGTCAAATGACCCACTTAAGTGGGTATTTGATTTGTCCGGCACAGGACACCCTTGAAGCTATTAATGAGGCCAAACTGACAACACTCAGTGGAGTACATGAACCCATTTCAAATGGTGTCAAAAAGGTTCAAATGACTCATGTAAGTAGATTTTTGTACCTGTCTATGTGGGTCAAATGCTCATGTACACAAGTTCAGTTTGCCGTCCCATTGACCCACTTGTACAATAAGCAGGTCAAATGACCTACTTAAGGTGAGTCACACTCAGTAACGTGTAATGCCACTGCAGTGAGACACTCTAAGCAGGTCATTGACACACTTAAATGTGTCACCCTTCAAATTGGTTATTTTACAATGCATACACTAAGTCCAAATACACTGGGAATTGCTTAAAATCATTATTTGAATACTAATATCCCTTACCAATCAAATAACATACTTACATGAGTCACCCTTAAAATGGATTCATTCACATTTGTCATACAATGATTACAAAAACACTCAATTGCTTAAATCCTTCAATTAATTGCAAATGTCAAATTCCGAAGTAAGTTTGCCCTACAAATGGTTATTATAATTTCTATACAATGATAACCAAACACACATTGCAAAATCATCAATTCTTAAATGACCATGAACTACAATGTTTATAACATAAACACGATGCTTGAAATAGTAAGAAATGCAAAACAGGCATAAGAAGTGACCCCTTGGCCTAATATATATAGAATCCCTTCAAATTGAATCCAAAAGTGACCTGACCATTTCCAGAAGCTGGCATGCAATCCTACATAATGCATTCTAAATTACAATATACTCATTATTTTACTTCTAGAGTTGGAAATTGCAAATTGACTCCAACTACAAACAATGATATCTAATGTCAAGGAGTTTGTGAATCATAAAATGAATCATCGTAATCTATTGCCATGCAGGCATGCGTATACTCAGCACTATTACATCTATACAGAATTCCTTACATTATCCTAATTTGGTTAAATGTGTTTGCAACCGAGAGTTTTTATCCCAGGCATATGTTTGACTACAATACGCCAGACTGTCGTTTTGATTGGGGACAGCGTGACACAATGAACATCGGATCACGTGTAAAATATTTAATTTTTTGTGAGGCAGATTTACCCCGCTTGATTTTTTCCCGTGAATTTGCATGTACAAAATAATAGTATGGTACGTGTGACTTGGGCAACTAAACTCCCGTTTACTCGACTTATAACGTGTTGAGTTCTGTGCTGTCATAACCAGTGAGCACTCGTGTTTGGTCCCAATCAACGTCAGTACGCCATGCCGTCTTTGTTAAAAATTCTTACTTTTCAGTTCCTCCAATGCAAACATCTGTAATCTTGTTTTAATTCTTTCACACCTACACATGTAGCGCAACGAAATAAGGCAATTTAGTAAAGCGCGCACAGTGCATGCATAATTTTGTTAAAAAAGGCGCTGGATAGGAGTTTTGCGTACTTGTACGTGCAGTTCTACTGTACGGAGTTCGGGTTCTTAACATTGCTTCATTTTCCATTGGTAGTGTCTTTACAAGCAGTGACACCCATTTATTTCTTACTTAAATTTAAAATGTGATGAGAATATCTTTAGTCCTCTAAATACTCGTTTTCCAGATCTTACCTATCTCTGCCTATTCAAATTCTTTTTTTTTTGCAGATTTTCCCATTCATTTTGCACAATTTTTTATCCAATTTCAGGTTTGTGCATTTTCCAATTTTGTTCACACCAGTTAGAATTTGGTGTACTATAATCCGGAATCTAATTTCATCAAAGTACACTGGAATCATTGCTTATTCAATTCGTTAGATATGGACAGCCCCTTGATGAGTTAGAGGTACTAAATTCAAACTTGTTTGACTGTAGACAAACTTGGTTGGCAAATTCAGTTTCAATATTCAGGGACAAAATTGAAATACACAATGGTTGAATGCGATAAAAATTACGCAGAAGCGAATGGAAAACCTGCATTAAAAAAAGTACCTACACTGTTTTTGTAAAACAATCTCCAATTATTGATACAAATATGCAAAAGTGTATAATTCTAATTCATCAAAGTACACTGGATCATTGCTGTAATTCAAATTGTTACTATATGGACAGCCCATTCCGATGAGTTAGAGTGTACTTACTAAATTCAAAAACTGTTTGACGTAGACAAACTGAGTTGGCAAATTCAGTTTCAATATTCAGGGACAAAATTGAAATACACAATGGTTGAATTTGAGATAAAAATTACGCAGAATCGAATGGAAAAAACTGCATTAAAAAAGTAACATACACTGTTTTTGTAAAACAATCTCCAATATTGATTACAAATATGCAAAAAAGTGTATAATTCTAATTCAAAAGTACACTGGATCAATTGCTGTAATTCAATTTGTTATATATGGACAAGCCATTGATGACGTTAGAGTGTACTTAAATTCAAAACTTGTGTGATGTAGGCAAAAACTTGAGTTGGCAAATTCAGTTTCAAATTCAGGGACACAAAGTGAAATACACAAGGTGGAATTGGATAAAAAATGTATGCAGAACGAATGGAAAACCGCATTTTCAAAAAAGTAACATACACCTGTTTTTGTACACACACAATATACCCAATATTGATACAAATATGCAAAGGGTATAATTACTTCTGTGTACATGTGCACTAATTGCGTAGACACTAATGAAATTGAATTGCCTTTTTTTATTTTTTGAAACTCTAGTAGAGCACAAACTTCAGGGAACGCTTATTACATGATGCATTATTAAAAATTGTTAACTACAATTCATTCAATACAAAAATTCATCAGTACAAAAATTCAATACAAACCATTTCATCAACACTAAAAATTCTCAATACAAATAATTCATCACCAGGGTCAGAAATCCAGTATGAATCCGCTCCGATCCATTCACACAAAGATGCACCTAAACACTTTTGAAACTTTTTAGATTTACATACTAAGTGAATGGAAGTGAACCTGAACATTCTCGCAAATTTTTTTGGAAAAAATATAATGGATTAGGCGCTCTCTGTGGATTATTTGACCTGATCAAAAGGTAAATTACATGGATACCAATGATAAGAGACAGGGTACTGTCCCTTTTGAAAAGGTGGCATCCAGCCAGGCATCCAGCATAGAAAACATTACTCTGTATGAAGACTGATGAAGACCAATGTGAATATTGACATAATTTAAATAGCTAACATTTTGTCACAGTTCCTTAGTCATTTTGAACAGTTTCAAATTTATACCTTTGACCTGCAGAAAGTTATATTTTTGTCATTTGAAGTTGTTCTTGACCTTTCACCCTTAACATTGCAACATGGGCGTCTGAAAAGTCAAACATGGATACACATGCTCACTACAACTTTGAATTGAAGGTTGATCACTCACCTTACATTGCCGTATTGTAGATTAACCAAATGTTGTATTGATATCAATGTCTAAACATGTTGAGGCATATGCCTTCTTTGTCTTTTGATTACTTTAGTCAATGACAAGGTCACAACAGAAACTCTTGCACATGTACTATCCATGCCAAACATGTGACACTATTGTTTTAGCATTTGACGTCACAAAGTTCAAAGTTTGACCTCTTGACCTATGACAATTCAAATATTGGCCTGAATAGGTGACACTGGATATCGCCAAATGAGGATGATTCACTCCAATTGAATTAATTTTGAAAGAAGATTGATCAACCTTTTCGAGTTGGCATTGAATGGCTTTCTGATCATTATAACTTTCGATGAAGTCAGGTGCCGTTGACTTTTGCGTTGTAACTCTGTTAAAGGACGTAATGCGCAGCCATGACCATGCCCATGTTCTCGCATGCTTCTTGTTTTACAGATGGTCACTCCCTCGGCGAGCCTTCAATATTAACCAAACCTTGTCATGTAGTAAATCCCCAATCTCCTGTCCATCATATTCAATATGGGATACTAGGATTGGCCATCAGCGACAACCTGCGGACAAAGTCACAAATATTTCATGATCAGTAAATAAAATCTGCAATTTCCAGTTAATATTTACCACAATGATGCCTTTTCAAATCATGATGCAAGGCAAAAAAAAAAAGCTGTCTCAAAGTCAGATGATATGCGGTATGCGGTAGTGATGTTTGATTTTTAGAATTTGGATTTCATGGGGTAAGAATACCTCACAACAGGTAAATTAATAAATCATCTAGGGATGGGAGTGGTGTAGCGGTCGAGTCGCTCACCTTTCACATGCGGCTTCGGTCGATTCCCGGCGAGCCAGTGTGTATGTGAATGTGGTGCGATCCCTTACTCGTCCTCGCAGGTTTCTCCGAAGCACTTCGGTTTCCTCCTGCATCTAAATTCGGACTTCTTCCCATAATCTGCCCCCGTTGGTCTGGAGGCGTCCTTGAATTGAATGCATATAGCAATATTGGTTCTGCCTGGCAAATGTTTAATGCCGAATTATAAATAAATAAATAAAAAATCTTTAAAAAAGGTGGAAGTAAAAAAAAAAAACATACAAAGTTTTGTTCAAATTGCATTGATTTCCCAAAACGCGTGAGACCTTGAGGACAAAACTATTTTTTTTGGCCTAATCATGATTTGAACGAACCTAATCCAATACATGGGCTGGCCACTAATGAAAGTTCATCATTTCATTAACAATTTCTCCAAACTCTCAACACTCAGTGGGAATCACAGCAAGCACATGAAAAATGCATCCGTAACAGGGGAAAAACAACAACTTCTTTCAATAAAGAAAAATGGTGGAAGACATTGGTAGACCAGTTAACGGGTTTAAGGAATAACACAAAGTACTTTTGAACATCCTGACTGTTCTCCCTAAAAACATTGTAAATCAGTATTCATATCTACAATATAATTAATTACCTTGTCCTTTGGCACAGGATCCAATTCTTTCTCTCATTTAGGTAGGTAGTGATCAGTAGAAGAGCACCAAACTTCAGCAGTATTCTCAAAAGACCCAAGTAGAATGTGCTTTTAGAGCAGACCCTATTTTATTAAAGTCAAACTTAGCTGGAAATGATTTTTAGAAGCCATGATAGATAAGTGCAAAGTCTAAGCTAGTGATAACTAGATATGGTAATAAAAAACAGTCGCCTGCCACTAATAATTATCGCCCAGTGTCAACAAAAAGGCTTATCAATCTACTGACAGAATGTAGGGCCTAAACAAAACTAAGATAACTTGAAAAGCTTACAAAAAATCCAAGTATCAAATCTGTACCATTTTTTATACAGCATCATCAAATATGAGGAAAAACATCATGGCGCTTCCGATTCATTTTGCACGCCTGCATCACATATTTTAAATGACATAAAGGAAAAAAGACTCACATTCTTACTTTCAGCACTTCTAGCGTGTCCAATGGCAGTAGATACATCTGTCTATTGGACCCCCTTTGGACAACATCCAGAATAGCATGGGATACTCGCCGGCCTTCTTGCATCATGGACTTCACATTTGCTGTAAGCCTGTGTGAACCCTGCCATTATTGAGTGAATGACATGAAACTTTGCATAAGGTTACATTCAGTAGCTTGTGTGCGTCTATGAAACTCCTCTTAATAAGTTCGACTATTATGTGAGATGGATAGAGAAAGCAAAATGATCATCGCTTTGCAGAAATGTAACACACAGAATGTGAAAATTCTCTTGCACAACTTTATGTTGCTGGGCCACGACAGGGTACATTATGTGATTCTTCTGATTTGTAAATATAACAGTATGGCAGTATTCGTGGCATCCTGAAACAATTCACACAAATTCACAGACAAAACATTTTATAATCCTTCTGCATAAGTTTCTTAGTTTGTGGAGCACCAAACACCAGGATTCAAGCTTTACAATTAAGTACAAGTAGATTGACAGTCTTTTGTCTGTGATAGAATGGGCATCCCAGCACACATATAGGTATTGCAAAATATAAATGAAGTATGAAGTTACAAAGAATGATCAAGTCCACCTGGATGCAAAACCATGCAAATCAACAAATGGCAGCCTGTAGAGTGTGGACTTGAGTCAGTTGTATCATTGTATCAATTGCAAATCGTGCCACTGATGAACACAAGATGAATAATACGACAACAAAAACCAACAAAATGTTATTCCGTTAACGTTAAAAAATGCCCTATTGTCAACATCATACTTACCTCCTCCCGTCAAAAGGACATGGGTATGTGAAGCGGATCTTTTCCACTTTCCACAGGTCGTTAACTATCTGGCTCCTTTTCGCTCAGGAAAGTCAAATCCATAAGAAGCTTGATGTATGTATGTACTGTTTGACCTTGGTATGCTTGCTTTCATTGATGATATGTGTTGTCTATCGATGCTTTATCTTCCCTATCTGCGGTTTGGTACAGTAGTAGTTCTTTCTCCCCACCAATTCGATGATGCGTTTCAGCTTTGTGGCGGGGACTTCAATGACGGCATTGTTTCCTCACAGGTGTGCCAACTGGTGCTTTCATGACGTTTCCGCCTCGTTCCTGAACTTCTGGCTGAGGGTGCTTTTCCAGTGTTTGGAAATAAATTTGAAAGTATATTCCAAATACTGAATCAATCGGTCTTGAATCATTGCTTCCACAGTGGCGTAGTTACTAGAATTTTGGAAAAGGGGGCAAAGGACAATCCGATTTTTGACAGGGCAATTTTGGGCCCTTCCCATTAGACACTTAATGAGGTATAAACTCTCATCTCATTGGGGAGGGCACAAGAGGGTGCAGAGCTTCTGTCATGAGGGTGGTTAACAATCCGGTTCCTTCTCTCAGAAATGTCAGGTCCATAAGAGCGCTTGTTTTGGAATCTATGTTTTGCCTCAAGTGTGTACTCTGCCTTCATGGACTGAATTATTTTTGTGTTGATCATCATGATCGTCCCCTATCTAATGTGGGATGGTAGCTTGGTTTTCTCCCCACATAGGGCCGGAAGATGTTGACTGTTTTTTTTTTATTTTATAATACTATTTAATCAAAGGTACTTTCAAATTAAAACGGGGTACATGTTTTTGACATTTGTGAAGTCTTACAAACACAAGCAAAAAAATATTAAAAAACTCTGCCCGCCCTACCTTAATTTCCAACCCCCCCAGCAGTTATGTGCTCTTTCAAGCTAAACCAAGAATAAATGGAATAATATTTCGTTGGAGAAACTAACTAGATATTTCAAGATCGAGTGTTAAACTTCATGAATCATTAATGTGGAAGTTCTGTGCCCTCACGTCAGCAACGCGAACTGCCCTGGGCACTTTGGCCCCACCATTGGGCCAATTTATACACCCCAAGTGACCCATAAGAGTTACACTTACACAGGGGTTCAAAAAAGTACTGGTACTTAGCTCCTAGTATTTTGCAGTTTTACTGCCATAATTATGCCAATTTGTGTTTTTACAGCTTCATGAATCATATTGCAAAAGGTTGGTAAATCATGGTTGTGATAATGTGGTCTAGTTCATAATGTTAATGCTCTTGATCAGCACAAGCAAACCCATCACATACTTAACGTATACAGTATAGTTTCCATGTTCACTTACCATTGCATCATGTCTTCTTAAATTATTGGATAGGCTGGGATACTTGGTGAGGAGGTTTGTGATTACTTCGCTATACTGTTCCTTTGTAGGGCGGCTGAAGCAAATAAGGTCACAAATATTAAATCAAATAGTTATAAAATAAAAGGTCCAAAATATCACATACAAAAACAAACCAACAAGAACAAATTAGAATTATGCGATGCAGAAAAAAGCTCTCTGTACATGAACGCTGTGATCTGCTATGTGTTGCGAGCGTTATTTGTGTATAAGTGCAATAGCTACACTTTGATTTCCTCTAACATGGCGTGACGTACATAGACGCAGTGCTTGCGTTCCAAGCGTATTACACGCACACGCCGCCAACGACGAAAAGTGTGAAGTCACGTCAGGTTGGAG
The DNA here is from genome assembly GCA_023653785.1 of Ophioderma brevispina. Classification (NCBI taxonomy): domain Eukaryota; kingdom Metazoa; phylum Echinodermata; class Ophiuroidea; order Amphilepidida; family Ophiodermatidae; genus Ophioderma; species Ophioderma brevispina. The sequence continues at coordinate 43,530 of JAMKCH010007672.1, read as the reverse complement.
TGAAATAAAGTGTATATACGATTTTTTGTATCCGGCAAAAGCAATGGTACAGAAAATGCATGTATTTACAGGTCAATGACCCCTACATGACCTATTACTTGGGGTCATTGTGCACCTACAGAAGTCTGTATTCATTGTACTCAAGTTCCATTAAAATCCACCAGAGTATGTACTTTGCTGCAGTAACCAAATTAAATGTCAAGTCATCTTAGGCCTTTTTTTCTCCAAGTTGCGTCAAATCCCTTAAGCCAGGGCACAAGCTATGTGCAAGGTTGACAATGTGGATGCAGGGTCTAACAATGCGGACCAAACAACACAAATAAGCACCCCCTGCCCATCACCACCACCAAACCCCCCTTTGACTGGACACGATGTGCAGTTTCTTACAGTGACAAGTGGCCTGAAGGTGGGATGTGTATATAACATTAACAAAGCAATGTTACTAAGTGTTACTTGTCATCTATCATTATGAGCGTGTCAATGATGGATTTTTGTCGTTGGAGTCCACTGCGTTCCTGCCAACAGAGCCTCTTGCACAGACGATTTGAACTCCCATCAGGTATGCGGAACGGGAAAGGCCACCCGATCAGACTCACCGTCTTCTTGTTTGCGCTGATGAAAAAAAAAAATGCATTGAAAACAAAAAATCATAAACATGTAAGCTTATAATTGCACATAATTGCGAGCATACAGTGGATTACATGTTTTAACAAACTTTATTTTATGCCAACTCCAAAGACAATCAACATTATAATTTTGCATTTTTTTGAATTTTAAGCATTTTACACTTACGGCAGTGCAAATATGCAACTCTGTGGTTGGGAGCAATATCACCATGAATGTCAGGTTCTTCAGGCCAGGAGGCCAGGAGGACCTGCTACTGGTATCCTGGTAACCAGCACTACCTGTCTCAGGGCCGGGTTGTCGGCGGCTAAACGGGACTCCCCACAGGTTTTTTTTGTAGAAAACCGCTGAGGAGGGTAGCTGGTTACCCTGGTAGAACTAAAAATCAAATCGACTGAAGAGCCCCAGCTCTGGAGAGTAAAGGCGGTCATCCAGCACTGCTGACATGCTGCCTTGCCATTTGGGGGCAGGAATCCCCAAAGGCTAGGGCCACCGCCGTTAACGGTGGTTCGGCGTCAGGAAGGGCTCGGCGATTTTAAAAACCGCTCCAAGAAATCTCATGAAGGACAAATACAAGAGGGCACCAACCAGCCGAAGGTTGGGGGGGGTGTCACCTACCTACCATAAGAGGAAAGGTGAAAGGAATCATCCCCGGGGCCGCGCAAGCGTTGCTTGCATCATGACGGCCTAAAACCGACGAGCGGCTGGAGGGTTGGAAGTCGGAATGTAGGGAGCATGAGAGGGAAGGGTGTAGAGATATGCGAAGAGTTAGGAAGAGGAAGTTGATGTGTGTGGTGCTACAGGAAGATGGGTGAGAGGGGGGGGGCTAGGGAATGGTGGGAGTAGTGAGGGAATAAAGTATAGTTGGGGTGGCAGGAAATAGGAGGATTGGGGGGAGTGGGACTATTGGTTAAGGAGGAACTTGTGAGAAGGTAGTGGAAGTGAGAAGGAGGAGCGATAGGTTGATGATGCGTGGGTAATGGCTTTTGAGGAGGGTAGTGCGGCTCATATGCGGAATGCTCCGCAGAGGGTACGGTAGAAGATGAGAGAGAAGGAGCATTTTTATGATGAGATGGCATGGGAATGGGATATGCAAAGTGGCGGGTTGAATTAGTTCTCTGTGTTGGTGATTTCAATGGACTTGTGGGAAAAGGGATCGATGGGTTTGGGGGGGATCACGGCGGGAAGGAAAAGGGTTGAGGAGGAGGAAACGGGGTTTGGGGAGAGGAGAGAGAGAAGTAAAGGAAGGAGGATGTGTTAGAGTTTTGTGATGGAGAAGGAGGTGGTTTGTGTACATAGCAAATACGTGGGTAAGAAAGAGGACAAAAGGAAAGTGACCTTTAGTTCGGGGGGAAACGAGTCAGAGATTGATTATGTGCTTGTGGGTAAGGAGAGAGAGAAAGTTTTGAAGAAGTGAAGGTAATTCCCCTGGAATACACATAGGTTGGGAGTGGTTGCCGATGGGACAAGTGGAAGGGTGGAAATGAAAAAAGTGGTGGTAGTGCATGTGAGGAGGAAAAAGTAGAGCTAAATGAAGAAGAGACAAGAAAGAATTTTGAGAGAGAGTGGGCGAGCTTGTGGGGGGTGTGTCCGATCTGTGGGGGTTGTGTAAGGAAGGGGTGTTACAGGCTGGTGTGATAAGTGGGTGGGAAAAAAGAAAGGGAGGAGAGACCGGAAAGATCGGGGGTGGTGGTATGATGAGGTGAAGGAGGCTGATAGGAGAAAGAAGACAAGAAGGATGCGTTATAGAGATAGAGAAAGTGAGAAATGGTACGGAAGAGAATAAAGTGCGGTATAAGAGATGAAGAACAGAAGTGAGCAAAGAAAGTGGTGACGAGGGCTATGAAGGAGGATGGCTGAGAAGGGGGTGAGAGTTGAGGGAGAAACCCAAACAAGGTGTATAAGTTAGTGAAGGCAATGAAAAAGGAAGGAAAAGAGTGTTGACGGGGGAAGATATGAGAGGAAGTGATGGAAAAAAAAAAAAAAAGTTGAAAATTCAGTGAGAAAGAGAGAGGCAGGTCTGATGAAAGAAGAGCATTGGAGAGACTCATGAATGAGGAGAATGTGTGGGATCAGAAGGTGGAAGCGGATGTGGTGGAAGGGCCATTTGAGAGAGCCAGTAGGAAGATAGTGTAAAATGCAATGGGAAATGAAAACATTAAGGCTTGCTGGACCCTCGGAAGTGAGTCTTGAGATGATTACTGCGAGTGGAAAGATAGGGAATGGTGTGATGATGGAGTTGTGTCAGAGGGTGGTAGAGGGAGGAGGAATGCAGTGAGTGGGCTGTGAGTCTCGCTACAAGTTTAGTTCCAAATTTTAAGGGAAAAGGGGAGGATGCAATGAGCTGTGGTGGTTAGGGGTGTGAAGTTGTTGAGCATGCGATGAAATTGTGGAGAGGGTACTAGCGAATAGAATTCAGAGGATATAGTGAAGTGGATGAGAGCAATTTGGTTTATGCCAGGGAAGGGATACGATAGATGCAGTGTTCATTTTTGAGGAGGATGCAAGAGAAATATCGGAGCAAAAGGGAAGAAAGACTGTATATGTGCTTGGGACCTGGAGAAGGCCTTTGATAGAGTAATTGGGAAAGTGATGGAGTGGGGCCAATGAGGAAGAGTGGTATATCAGAAGTGGTGGTTAGAGTGGTGATGAGTCGGTGAAGGAGCAAAAACAAGAGTTGGAGTAGGGTCTGAGTTGTATGAGGAGTTTGAGGTGAAGGTGGGTGTGAATCAGGGTTCTGTGCTGTTGCCGTTGGTGTTTGCAATATTGTGGTTGATGTGGTTACGGAGAGTGCAAAAAGAAGGTTTGAGGAGTGAGATGTTGTATGCTGATGATTTAGTTTTAATGTGTGAGACAATGGCGGGTTTGAGGGAGAAGTTTTGGAAGTGGAAAGATGGCATTGAGAGTAGGGCCCTGCAGGCAACTTGACGAAGACTTAAAGTGATGGTGAGTGGGGAGGAGGCGGGAGTGTTCGTGAGTAAGGTGGACCCTGTGGAATATGTGGAAAGAGGGTGGGGCAAATGCAGTGTGGTTGTGCAGAAATGGGAAATGGATCATGGGAGATGGCACAAAGATGAAGGAGTGACCCCAAGTTTGGCAAGAGACTTTGTGTGTGGTTAGATGCAAGAAGGGAGGTGATGGGAGTGGGAAGGAGGTGGAAAAGTGTGTGTGACGAAGTGGAAACAGTGAAGGAGTTCACTACCTGGGTGACAGGATTAGTGCGGTGGTGGATGTGAGGCGGCAGTGACAGCCAGAGTAAGTAAGGTATGGGTGGGTGAAGTTTAGACGATGTGGAGAGTTGTTTACTTGGTGAGAAGATTCTTTGGAAGATGAAAGGATGGTGTACAGGAGTTGGGTGAGATCAGTGATGTTGTATTGGAGTGAGACATGGTGCCTGAGTGAAAAATGAGATGGGGATTTTGAGGGCAGAGAGCAATGGTGAGAACAATGTGTGGTGGTGAAATTATGGATAGGAAGAAGAATGAGGAATTGATTGCAGATGGTCGGTTGGAAGAGGCGGCTGGACCGGAACGGGCGAAGGCGAATGGTGTAAGATGGATGGCACGTGTGAGGAAGGATGAGGAGCATGTTTTAAAAAGGGCTTTTGAGTTTGAGGTGGGTGGTTGAGGAAGAGGGGCCGACACCAAAGAGGACATGGAGTGAAGCAAGTGGAGGAGGGAGAGTTAGGAGGGTTGGGTTTTTGAGGGGGATGGGGGATTGCGGTGGAACGGCGAAATGGAAGGAGGGAGTACGGGCGATTGCTACGAATGTGAATTGAATCTGGCCACCCCCCGGTGCGGGGACCAAAACTGTATTAAAAACTTTGGTTTTCTAATACATACGACTGTGGTGTGGAAAAAAGAACACTACACTGTATCCACATTAGGGCTATGACCTTTGTGCAGGGGCGGATCCAGGATTTCTCAAATAGAGGGGGCGCCAATTTTTTAGGCGCCCACAAAGCTAGACTACACGGCACCGACGCCCTGTATCGTCATTCTTAGGGATCGACAGGGCGCCCACTGTGTGGACAAAAAGTCATTTTACAGATCTACAGGGCGCCCGGAGCTCTATGCGGCGCCCGCGGCCCCCTATGCTCTGCAACAAATAGAGGGGGCGCGCGTCGGGGGCGCCCCCCTCTAAATCCAGCACTGAACTTGTTACATGATAATTTATCATGTTTGTAATTGGTCCAATAACAATTAAGAGATTCTGAAGGTGAAATAACATTTCAGTTTGCTTGCAGCCCTTATCACTTGATTGCCTCTGGTCCTACATGGTTTGAAGTTTTAAAAAATTTAACATACCTTGCTGTTGCAGAAGCGGTGGTTTTCATTTACAAGTTCTGCCTCTTCATCTGTTTTTTCTGTCGTGTCTCCACTTGTTATTTACAAGTTCTGCCTCTTCATTCTGTTTTTCTTGTCGTGTCATCCCCTGTTAAGTTCTGCCTTCTTCATCTGTTTTTTCTGGTCGTGGTATCCACTGTTCACAAGTTATGGCCTCTTCATCTGTTTTCTGGTCATCTACTGGGTACACTCTGCTTCCACCATTGTCTATGGGTTCATCTTTTGCTGTTACTGGTGTGCTTCTTCATGGAATCTATTTGCGCCAGCATCAATTTTCTATTGCTATAGTGACACCCATTTCCTTCAGATCCTCATTCGTAATCATACTGACAGATTGCAGACTGGTAAAGTCATTATCGTTTAACAAGTTGAAAGGTTTCTGGCAAGTGTTTCATAAACAACCCACTTTTGCAATCTTCATCATGGGGCTGTTGTAGTACACGAAATGTTACAAGTAACAAAATAGAATGCATAGTTCTGCACAAATGTGTGGGTTGGTAGTCCATGAAAAGCAGTTCCCGTAGGATTTGGTGCTAAAGTGGATTTCTTGCTTGTTTTTTCTATTCAATAGGGACCAGGACAGTCAGAAAGGATGGGGTGCCAAATTTTCGGGGACGTGTCCCCCTTCCTCACAGAAGAAAACGATTATACAGGGAAAAAAAAAAGTTTAAAATCGAGTCAAATTAGTTATTTTAATGTACATTAACTCGTTTCGTCTCCTTATACGGATTAGAAAAAGTATATATTTGGCCTAGGTCCGAGAGCTTTAGTTAAAGTATAGCCCCGTAATGGTTTCAAGGTCATCCTGGGGTAAAATTACCCAAATGCTCAGATTTGTTGAAACTGGTGATAAGTGTTTGTATTGTCTTCAAAGGATCCAAAAATGTATATTTACAGTGTGTGACATTGTTTGGCTAAGTACATACGCAAATGTGCAAGGGTCTACATGGTCTATGGGGGTCCCATGAATTTTCCCTGCGCAATGGCTGATATCACCAACAAAAACAGATTTTAAAAGCATTTTCGTTTCATAGGACACAAAGAATCATTTTGACCACTTGCAACAAAATCGACGCATTTACCCCCAGGGGACCTTGACCATTATGGGGCTATACCGTTTTTAACTAAAGGTTGGAAGATAGGCAAATATATACTTATTTTAATCCGTAGGAGGGAGAGGAACGCATTTAGTATACATTAAAACACAATTTGACTTGATTTAAATTTTTCCCTGTACTAACATTTCCCCCTTGCAGGAGGGGGAATCAGTCCGAAAATTGACCCAATCATTTTCTGACAATTTTACGGCCCCCTACTGAAAACCAAACAGCAATAAAATCAATTTTTTTAGCATGAAAATCTACCTGGGAAACACACCACCCACACAAAAGGGGTTTTAAAAAAATCTCAACAAGTTTTCCCTCGGGGTCAAGTGTGGGTAAGACACAAGTGATCACCCAATGCACTTAGTGAGCTTATTTTGTACTCAAAATGACCTGCATATTCTTCTCCAATCATACAGCCCCACCAATGGGATGAAATCTCTAATAATCGGAGAGAGACTCTACGAGCTTTCATATTGATTCAATCAAAAGTTTGATGTTGAAAGGTCAAAAAACTTACGACAAAAATTGAGCATCATTGATCCCTGACGTGGTACACCACTTAACGCGTACACAGTCGTAGTCTATGGAAAAAAATAGCAATTTAAGCATGTTCTTTCACATTTTTTAACCCTTATAAAGAGCACTTCTGGACAACATAAGCAGGAAACTTGGCACAGACATTCTTTGGGCATGTTGGGGTATGTCGGTATGTAAAGCAATTTCACAGAGGAATCTCACAGTGGAAATTACAAAATATCACACCAAAAGCAGAAAAAGAAAGGCTAAAAGCTACCAGTCTACCATGTCAATCATGAAACTTCACTTTTTTAAAGGTGCATTGTTCCGATCGTCTTTGGGACCTTCTGTTCGTACCCCCTGATTCCCGGAAGAGTAGTCAAATTTTGTATCAGATTACAGATCATATTTTTTACTCATTGTCATCTTGAAATTGAGCCTTCAAATTGTTCATTCCCAAGATGAATAACAAAAAAAATACACGGTCATCGGACCCCGAATGTGTCGCCTGCCATCGCGGCCTTGTAATGAGTGGCCATATGACCTTTGACCTTGGATATTGACCTTTGCATTAACCAATGGGTGATCCAATGTTGCACCTAGGGTTCAAGTTTGGGTTCCAATTTAAACGTAACTTTTAAATTTAGGTCAATTTTACATTTTCAGCCTAGCTTACAACTTGACCCACATGACTTTGACCTTGGTAGGTGGCCCTTTGACCTGGTTATGTTGACCTTTGACATCATCAGCAAATCCGGGATTTCCCATGTCATTCTATGACTCAAGTTTGGTTTAAAAGTATGCAGATCCGGATTATCAGGCTACAGGAAAGATTTAGATGTTAACCCCTTTTCCCCGGGGGGGGGGGGGCATGCATGTATTCAATGTTGGATATGATGCGTGAAACAAAGAAACGCATTAAAAAGGGTCTCTTTTCCCCCAAAAGGTGAGTACGCATGTTACATACTAATTTACGGACAGTTAGGAGCTGTGACATGAAAGTGATACTTTCGTTTTTTTGACGTTGTTTTGAATAATGGTGAGTGAATGAATCAAAACCCATTATTAGTTTGGATTGGTTTATTTAATTGCATTGGCCATTAAAGGGTGACTCAATCTGTTTGGCATACTACCTAATGCTTGTCCAATACTAATCACTGTGTGAATAGCCGAAGCTCAAATCAAAGTCATTCATATTGAAAATCAACACTTTGTTATAAAATTCACGATCTGCAAATTTTTATACCCGGTATCCCCTGCCACTGTTATAACTGTACATAAATGTTTAAACGGCAAATCCGATTCATTGTTAGTTGTCCAAGGGGGTCCCTATGCACACAACATTTGGTTGTTTTTTTTCGCTGCGACAGAGACGTGCAGGTTTTTGATGGCCAAAATTTGTTGTTAATCGCCTAAATAATTGAATACGCATTTTTGGTGGAAATTTTTTTTTCAAAATGAATGCAATTTACAAGGAATGAATGCAATTAGCATATGGGGGGCGCTGTTCAAAATTTGTTTTTGCCCATAAAATCGTACAGAATAACATTTTTTTCCAGATTTTATTCAGCATTGTACATGTATTATTTTCTCCTATTATGAACCACGTTTTTGTCCAACCATTCCTCCGGAAAATGTTTGCCAATTTTTGGCCATCCGGCCATCAATGATCATGATGATTTTTATCGCAACCGCACGGGGAATTTTTCAATCGGGGCCTGCCATTTTGAAACGGTAAAAAAGATTTTCACATTTTTGCTGTTATACAAAGTGTTGGTTTGACTGCAGTTTCGGTTCAAAATTTTTGACCGGAAAGTGTTTTTTTTTTTCAGGTTGGGGTCCCTATATGACACCGCGGCATTTGGGCCACAACGATAATACTGCCACTCATCAAGTGACAACTGCATATTATACTATGCTCTCTTATCGAGTATTACAAGCTTATTAGTACAATAAACAATTCACGCTCTAGTCAACATAATAAATAAATATAACAAAATTATGAATGCTGTCTGGTGCTTGCCGACCGGTCCCCGCACCATACAGTACGGTACATGCGTAAGCTTACAACTTCCGAGACTGACAGTTCTTTCAATGGCAAAATATGCGAATTAACAACTTGTCACGTCACGCCCCCGAAATTCATGCTCCAAATGAAACCAATATTTTACTTATTCACATGAATAATTCACACTAAAAGCATATTTAACCAGTTATTTCTTCCTTTTTGCTGGCAATAACACATGAACACATACAGACTTGATCCCATATGGCGGCTACGATACCACGCTGACAATCCCATAAATGTTTTGTTAACTTCAAACAACCAATCCGCAATCCGTCCAACATCGCAATTGACTCACCTTGTGCTGAAATGAGTCCATTCAACTCACTGACTCGCCCCACGGTCAATTCTGGTGGGAACTCGCGTTGACCTATCACAACATAGTCATATGGTTTCCTATCGCAATAATTACACACATGAATGAGTAATAATCAAGCAACCCACAGCAAGTGGGTCAATTGACCGTCTCTCGGACCCAGGGAATTTTTCAGTTGCAGTACTTGTATGTATACGTAAAAGAACGCTATCGTCTGCACTGGTTGCGCAAAATACATTAAGCCTACAGAACCTAGTTTCAATTATGTAAATCATACCTCAAATCATGCATGAAAAAGCTTTCAATTCAAATTACTCCATAATCACACCCCCAACACCCCACATTTTAACCGCCTGTGCCGACTACCTTCTGAAGTACAAGGTGAGTAAACAAAACTTGACCCTGATTGGGTCCGCCATTTTGATTTGTTAAGTAACATCTAATCGAACAGATGTGGTACTATCATCTGAAAGCCTTAATTCATTATCTTTAATTTGCTGTCAAAGAACATTCACATCAGTTAGATATACGCGAGCTACGGTCCAGTCAGTTGAATCAAGTAGTCGGTTTTGCGCTCTGTCCACGATTCACATTCAAATGAAAGGTGTTCGGCGAGGAAATCAGTGGTCCAAAAGAATTCGGCTATTGTAATTGAATGCAGAAAAATGTGACGCTATTAACCCAACAAATTCAGTCCCAATTACCATTGATGCCCGCTTAACGTTTCTACGTCCACGTCCTCATCACTCATGCAATCATGGGAAAATAAGTTACTTGATACATTATGATTAGATTAAAACAGGTCACACATCTGATAAATATTGTACTTACTCTCTGATTTTCGACCGTCCATCCGACGCTTGTCTTTTTCAGAGTGACTTCCTTAGCGGGAGAGATGGCACATTAGGGGACTCAGATTGACATCTGATTCACATGACTTGATGACCGTTTTGGTAGATGGGTGGTAGCTGGTGGCGGCCCTTGTCCCTATTGAGATCCGGATTTGACTGCTGAGATATAAATAGCCTCCTCACACCTCGTTAAAACCAATCGAGAGTCAGTGTTTAAGATTTTTACTTTATCCTGTGCAAAATCATTTTTGTTAGATTTCATGTGTCTCCAACTGGCGATGATTCCGTTTTTAGTTCTTTTGTACTTGATACATGTATCGGTTTTCTGGAGTAGTTTGGAATGAATCATGCCATATGAAGGAACAGACATCGGTGACAGGTTCAAAGTACTATACTTGTAGACCAAAATTTGCCACATCTTGAAAAAAAAGTTTTTCCATTAAAACTTTCCATTATCACTGGCTTTTACACTTTTAGGATACCACTTTATTTGACATAAACATAGACATACCCTTATCATCATTTTGGGGGAGTCATTTGCTTAGTTGTCCGCCTTGCTTTCAAATGGGAATCCGTGGATAAGGGGAAAAGCTGACTACTTGATTCAATAGACTGTAGCTCGGCCTATACTTATCCGATTGGAATTATTGCTATAATAATGATTTTAAGTCGCTAAAAATAGCGAAATATCAATTTTCCACACTATTTTCATACTTTTCTCAACATATAACGTCATAGTGACGTCATAATGGGGATGTTGGTACCACAGGGGGTGGAACCACGTTCCCCCTTCGGGAGGTTTGTTACAAAAAACGGCTCAGGTAGACGAGGGTTATGCTTATATTGAATGAGGACAACTAAAGATTTGTTCTGGAGCCCTTGACAAAAGATTTCTTCTTTACAGCCCTTGTCCCACAATACTCAAAATCCATCCAAAGGATAATTCTGCGGCTAAATGGAAAAAAAACTCGTACTTTTAGTTACGATTTCGTTAAAAGAATTTTGTGGTATAAAAAAATATCAAATTAACATCTCATCCGGCCGTTTTCTATTATAGGTGGGTCCGGTAATGCCGTTGAATTGATAGGCCGACACGGCAAATGTAAACAAAAAGTGGTAGCAGCTGTTTTAGGCAGCAGAAAATTATTTGGTTTACACTTGCAAAGAGACTAAAAAAATGTAGATCGTAACCAATATCAGTTGACCATAATGTGTCACAAAATGCACCAACAATGAAGGACTATCTACTATTCGCGCATGTTAACTTCGTGATACGGTTTGTTCTCAATATTATTGACGTCATCCCGTACTCACCTATATATTTGAAAACAGTTCTGTAGTTGTCTGTAATTTCCAGGCAAAACCACAAAAACAATCTACTTATGTACAATGACATCAGAGTTTGGATCCACCTTGTACCTGGCATAGGCACATTGCTTTCCGATTGTTTTTTTTTTTTTTTTTTTTTTTCCATTAAAACTTTCCATTATCACTGGCTTTTACACTTTTAGGATACCACTTTATTTGACATAAACATAGACATACCCTTATCATCATTTTGGGGGAGTCATTTGCTTAGTTGTCCGCCTTGCTTTCAAATGGGAATCCGTGGATAAGGGGAAAAGCTGACTACTTGATTCAATAGACTGTAGCTCGGCCTATACTTATCCGATTGGAATTATTGCTATAATAATGATTTTAAGTCGCTAAAAATAGCGAAATATCAATTTTCCACACTATTTTCACTATTTTCATACTTTTCTCAACATATAACGTCATAGTGACGTCATAATGGGGATGTTGGTACCTAGTTTTATACCAATGGAAAGAAGAAACTCTAAGCTATCCTGTGGTACCAAATTTACAGAAATCGGATGTTCAGTAACGAAAACCACAGGGGGTGGAACCACGTTCCCCCTTCGGGAGGTTTGTTACAAAAAAAACGGCTCAGGTAGACGAGGGTTATGCTTTTTTTTTTTTTTTTTTTTTGACTAAAAAAATGTAGATCGTAACCAATATCAGTTGACCATAATGTGTCACAAAATGCACCAACAATGAAGGACTATCTACTATTCGCGCATGTTAACTTCGTGATACGGTTTGTTCTCAATATTATTGACGTCATCCCGTACTCACCTATATATTTGAAAACAGTTCTGTAGTTGTCTGTAATTTCCAGGCAAAACCACAAAAACAATCTACTTATGTACAATGACATCAGAGTTTGGATCCACCTTGTACCTGGCATAGGCACATTGCTTTCCGATTGCTAACAACACCCTGGTCGTAGCCTTTCAAGATATGTGCCAAAATCATGCCAGATGGAAGGTGGAATAAACCTGTGATGCGTAGAACGAAGTTAATTTTTACTGGTTTAGCCTTGAAATTAACAAAATATACACTTGAGGATTGATTTCACACATAAGAAAACGGCTTAAAGAGATGCATATTTTGCGGACTTTATTTTTATTTCATACCACAAAATTCCTTGAAATTATTTTATAGCCTTTTTTTGCAAAACCTTCGTACAGTTTAGATTTACTCACAGATATGGTCATTTTCAATTGAAATAAGTTCATTAAATCAACATCAGATTACCCGAAAAGGACAAGTGTTTTTATTCGTTAGTTTGTACTGCAGCGTTTTCCACTACGGGTATTTTTAAATAATCCTTTTTATCCTTATTTTTAAATCTTAGATTAAAAAGGAGTCGACCTGTATCCCGGGGGTTCAAAGTGGAAAAGGGGGTACGGGATATGCGGCAGAGAAGACTATAATTTTCAGCCGTTTTAGTTTACAGTGGTCAATCAGGTATGAAGAATGCATTTAAATCACAAATGCGAAAAATAGTGCTGCCAGAATGGCTCAAAATACATAAGTTTTCTCTCAACTTCTGTGGCTTCGCCCAAAACCTTCACTAAAGCAGGTATAAGCATGGGTTGCAAATCTGTCATTTTTTGTATATTATCGGGGTAGTGGTTCAAACACCCGGACGCACATTCCTACCCAAACAAAAAGTGAGACCCCCCCCGGATATGTATACATGATTCTAGCAGATCCTATAACTTTGCGAAACTATAGACGCGGGAATCAAGTAAATAATACATAGCCGAGTAAATGTAGCACATATGTAAAATAACAAGACTTGAAACAACCAGTAAAATACATTACTGCACACTCTCAAAACCTGTTAAGAGTTTATCCACAAGACCATGCATGGATTGTGCTTTCGTGGATACCAGATATACACGTACTAAGTGTATAATCTGCAGGGTTTCAAGCGACCGTAATATTATATATAACAATATACAAAAAGGGAACTCCACACCCCTGAAGTTCAAACAATACATCGTAACTATAATACATTATGGAATATAATTGGAAGTGGTGTTTATTTACGCGTCTTTTGACACCTCATTTTTGGCAATTGACTGAATATATTGTTGAACTTATGCCCACTTGACCGAACCCACCCCAGGATTTAAGTTGCAGTAAACCTAAAGACAATCACACTACATGTATTTACAGATGGAAATCAGTGCAATCCTCTTCTGCATGACTATTCTTTAGAGGTGGAGAGTTATTTTTTGGATGTGTTTAGATTAAAGAGGAGCTAGGCCTCTTCGCATGATTCTAGCAGAACGTATAACTCAAATAATACACGCGGCCGCGCGGGAATCACTTGAAATATCCCTTTAATCCTGTTAGATTTTTTAGGCTTGTATGGACTCGAATATGGTCATGACATCTTGCAATTACTATCTATTTTCCCTATTCACTGTGCACACAGTGCATTCAATAGGCCCATGACCTGACACGCTCACTCTGTGCTCAACGCATAGGACATGAGCTAACTCACGTCGTTGCGATAAAAGTGCTCAAGGGATTGTCTTGGTAGAAGCTGTAATTGTAGACTATATTATCATCAATAACATATTTGAATTTCATTATCATTAGAACATTTTAAAAAATCCGAAAATGGTTAATTTATTTTTTTTTTTTTTTTTTTTGACTAAAAAAATGTAGATCGTAACCAATATCAGTTGACCATAATGTGTCACAAAATGCACCAACAATGAAGGACTATCTACTATTCGCGCATGTTAACTTCGTGATACGGTTTGTTCTCAATATTATTGACGTCATCCCGTACTCACCTATATATTTGAAAACAGTTCTGTAGTTGTCTGTAATTTCCAGGCAAAACCACAAAAACAATCTACTTATGTACAATGACATCAGAGTTTGGATCCACCTTGTACCTGGCATAGGCACATTGCTTTCCGATTGATAACAACAGTAGCCTTTCAAGATATGTGCCAAAATCATGCCAGATGGAAGGTGGAATAAACCTGTGATGCGTAGAACGAAGTTAATTTTTACTGGTTTAGCCTTGAAATTTAACAAAATATACACTTGAGGATTGATTTCACACATAAGAAAACGGCTTAAAGAGATGCATATTTTGCGGACTTTATTTTTATTTCATACCACAAAATTCCTTCAGATTACCCGAAAAGGACAAGTGTTTTTATTCGTTAGTTTGTACTGCAGCGTTTTCCACTACGGGTATTTTTAAATAATCCTTTTTATCCTTATTTTTAAATCTTAGATTAAAAAGGAGTCGACCTGTATCCCGGGAGTTCAAAGTGGAAAAGGGGGTACGGGGATATGCGGCAGAGAAGACTATAATTTTCAGCCGTTCTAGTTTACAGTGGTCAATCAGGTATGAAGAATGCATTTAAATCACAAATGCGAAAAATAGTGCTGCCAGAATGGCTCAAAATACATAAGTTTTCTCTCAACTTCTGGGGCTTCGCCCAAAACCTTCACTAAAGCAGGGATAAGCATGGGTAGCAAATCTGTCATTTTTTGTATATTTTCGGGGTAGTGATTCAAACACCCGGACGCACATTCCTACCCAAACAAAAAGTGAGACCCCCCCCGGATATGTATACATGATTCTAGCAGATCCTATAACTTTGCGAAACTATAGACGCGGGAATCAAGTAAATAATACATAGCCGAGTAAATGTAGCACATATGTAAAATAACAAGACTTGAAACAACCAGTAAAATACATTACTGCACACTCTCAAAACCTGTTAAGAGTTTATCCACAAGACCATGCATGGATTGTGCTTTCGTGGATACCAGATATACACGTACTAAGTGTATAATCTGCAGGGTTTCAAGCGACCGTAATATTATATATAACAATATACAAAAGGGAACTCCACACCCCTGAAGTTCAAACAATACATCGTAACTATAATACATTATGGAATATAATTGGAAGTGGTGTTTATTTACGCGTCTTTTGACACCTCATTTTTGGCAATTGACTGAATATATTGTTGAACTTATGCCCACTTGACCGAACCCACCCCAGGATTTAAGTTGCAGTAAACCTAAAGACAATCACACTACATGTATTTACAGATGGAAATCAGTGCAATCCTCTTCTGCATGACTATTCTTTAGAGGTGGAGAGTTATTTGTTTGGATGTGTTTAGATTAAAGAAGAGCTAGGCCTCTTCGCATGATTCTAGCAGAACGTATAACTCAAATAATACACGCGGGAATCACTTGAAATATCCCTTTAATCCTGTTAGATTTTTTAGGCTTGTATGGACTCGAATATGGTCATGACATCTTGCAATTTCTATCTATTTTCCCTATTCACTGTGCACACAGTGCATTCAATAGGCCCATGACCCGACACGCTCACTCTGTGCTCAACGCATAGGACATGAGCTAACTCACGTCGTTGCGATAGTGCTCAAGGGATTGTCTTGGTAGAAGCTGTAATTGTAGACTATATTATCATCAATAACATATTTGAATTTCATTATCATTAGAACATTTTAAAAAATCCGAAAATGGTTAATTTATAAAGAGTGGTATTTTGGTAGGGTATAATGCTAATTCTATGGCAAAATCACCGGTGATTAATAGGCAGATTCAAGAGGGTGCCATGTACAAACGGTTATACCTATACTCTTCGTAGAAGCTGACAACCAAGATAATCTTATTCTCTACATGGTGATGTAATTTGATTGACATACGGTGCTGAAAAAGATCCGAAACGACCATTTCTAACAAGGCTTCTAGCATGTGTAAAAACTGGCCTACTGACCAATGTTTATGCACACAGTGTGTAGGTAATTGCTCATCCATAGCATGTCATTGATCAGTGATTGGATGGTGCCCTGTGAAGTGGGAATCATTTACATAAGGTCAAACTTATGAATGGATTCATGTCACAATGATTTGGTTGGATGGGCAAAAGGTCGAGGCCCGTTTACAGTGGACACTAACTGCACTATGATTCTTTTGTTAGTGACTTTTGGAAGAGCTTCCATGACAACCGCAGGTCATTTGGAAAGTCCCCTCTAAGACCTAAGACTAGGCTTGTATGGACTCGAATATGGTCATGAAGATAAAATTTTGACATTTTGACATAATAAATTGAAAAAAATGACCACTGAGAAACCATTGTCGCCTGCAGAAGTAACGAATATCTCTTATTTTAGAGGTGGCTTCAAAATTCATCCAACGGTTGGGGGGTCGGACACGATCTGCTCGATTTGGGAATTGGGGATTTCCAAACGGTCATTTATGGAATTCTTACGTGTATTTTCTACGACAGCCTCGGTCCCAGTGACATTGCAAAATCACCTTTTAAACCTTCGTTCAATATATCTTAGTAATATCATGATAATTTAGGAAAAAATTATTGACTACAAAATCCGTCGGGGTTAGTGGATTAACCCCGCTGCAAAATAGTGTAATTTCCAATAACGGTCATTTAGATTTTAATATTGGTGACCAGGGCTAGCCTTAAGTCAAGTCTGTGTGTGACCGTTCGATATGCGTAAGAGCGCCCTCCTACCGTTAAGTCTTTAAATAAGACTAGCACTCGGGTTACACCGGAGTTACACCGGAAGTTGATGCCGTTCTGTTGCTGTTAGGTTGGCATGTCCTACCCCCCCCCCCCGCCAACGGTTGACCGCCGGTTCATGGCAGTTGAACCGCGTTTCTTTGTTATGAATACAAACGTTTGCAACCGGAAGGAACTGGGTGGAACCGGTCTGCAGCCAGTGGTGGAGTTTGAAGCCGCTGTTCTATAATAGATTTACCGCTATGATATTTTTACCGCTTCAGGTAGTCTTATGGAATAATGTTGAGATAAAGCTGAGCTTTATTCGTAAAACTACCTGAAGCGGTAAAAATATCACAGTGGTAAATCTATAATAGAACACCGCCTCTTATATTTCATACGAGTCTTGCTGTTATCTTGAAATTCTGCCTGCCTTGTTTAAGGGTGCAATGAAATAAACGGTTTGTACCGATTTGCTTCAATCCAATTGTCTTCTTTTTAAAGGTGTGTGTAATAATTAATTTTCTATGGCGGTCCAAACTTGTAAAGTAAGTAAATGTTTCGACAAATCAAGAACTCATCAAAGGCTAACGAAAATATAGTTGCAACTTTAGATTTTTTAACATTACTTATTTAATGCCTTTTCATTTCCACTGATACTCAATTTCTGGAAATTACCTACCGATAATACTGTGATCGATAATTGACATCCTGTTAATTTTGTACAACTGGTGAAGGTTAGAGTATTGATCGGGCAAGTATCAAAGGTCATTTGATCTCAACCGCACTGGATCTCGACCGTCATTTCAAAATAGTGGTAACAAAAGGTTACAATATAATAATGAACTTGTACCCAAACACACAACAGAAATAATATCTTGTTACTCTTTCAATACCTTACATAAATGTGAGATCGTTCGAGAGACAAGGGGGTCTCTAGTATAAATAATTGGATCGTGTGTTCGACACTAACTACACCCCGATTCATGGTGAGAGTAATTTGTGCCGTTTGGACTAACATTAATAAATTACTTGTTCCAGTTACGTCCATCCGCGCTGCTTAGTCTTAGTTATAAATATTGGTGATCTCTATGGCTCAAACCTACACTAGTCTGTTAGCGGTTGTTATAAAACCTGACTCGACGATACGCGATGTGAAGAGGTTAGTTTCGATGTCGAGGAGCTTGATTTCCTCTATCGTTAAAACCAATAATGGAGAAGTGCAAATAGATGACAGGGATTATATTATTATGTATTACGTCCATGTTTAGATACAATTTATACATTTTGTACCAAAAATTACCCGGTTTGTACGTCACATCGAAAGAAAGAAACTGCAAATATGACATGCCCACATCCGTCCTGAATTACTTTTTGTCTTCTCTTTGGTGAAAATATTTTGCTGTGATTGAAAATATTGCCCTTCTTGACTGAGCAGTATTAAACGACCAATATTGAAGCTATTCGATGTTGTTATCTGTCTGCGTGTGTATGTGTGACGATTGGGTTTGTACACTTTATCCTACACTACATAAATACAAAACGCCACACTTTTTTCTATCGTACACGGATCTGGTTTTTCATCTTTCAAGAACTCAAAGTGTGTGGGTTTGCTTTCACAAATATGTCGTGAATCCATGTGGATATACCATGGCCTAATATTTGAGGAGATCGAGAATTCATTCTCATATTTATTGGAAAACATGTATTCTTGGGAAATCTGTTTAAGTCAAGTCTGTGTGTGGCCGTTCGATATTGCGTTAAAGAGCGCCCTCCTACCGTAAGTATTTAAATAGGACTAGCACTCGGGGTACACCGGAAGTTGATGCCGTTGTTGCTGTTAGTTGGCATGTCCTACACCCCCCCCCGCCAACGGTTCACCGCCGGTTTCATGGCAGTTGGAGGTGAACCGGTTTCTTTGTTATGATACAACCGTTTCAACGGAAGGAAGGGCGGAACGGTCTGCAGCCCAGTGGTGGGAGTTCTGACCCGCTTCGTTCTATAATTGATTCACGCTGATGCATTGTAACGCTTATACAGTAGTCTATGGAATATTTGGAATAATGTTGAGATAAAGCTGAGCTTTATTCGTAAAAATACCTGAAGCGGTAAAAATATCACAGTGGTAAATTATAATAGCACACCGCCTCTTATATTTCTACGAGTCTTGCTGGTATCTTGAATCCTGACTGCCTTGTCAGGGGCAACTGAAATCACGGTTTTACCGATTGCTTCAATCCAATGGTCTTCTTTTTAAAGTGTGGGTAATAATTAATTTTTCTATGGCGGTCCAAACTGTAAAGTAAATAAATGTTTCGACAAATCAAGAACTAATCAAAGCCTAACGAAAAATAGAATGCAACTTTAGATTTTTGAACAGTACTTATGTAATGCCTTTCATTTAAACGATACTCAATTTGAAATACCTACCGATACTACTGTGAATCGATAAATGCAATCCTGTTAATTTTGTACAATGTGAAGGTTAGGTATGACTCGGGCAAGTAGCAAAGGTCATGTTGATCTCAAACCGCACGGGATCTCGACGTCATTTCAAATAGGGTAAAACAAAAGGTTAAATTATAATAATAACTTGGACCCAAACATACAACAGAACTAATTCCTTGTTACTCTTTAAATACCCCTTACATAAATGTGAGATAGTTCAGAGAGAAAGGGGGGTCTCAGTATAAATATTGATCGGTGTCGACACTAACTACAACCGAATACATGGGAGAGGCTAATTGTTCCGTTGGACGAATAAACGTACTTGTTCACAGTTACGTCCATCCGCCGCTGCTTTAGTATAAATATTTGTTATCTCTACTGTGCTCAACCATACACATGAGCCTGTTAAGAGTGTTATAAAAACCTGACTTCGACGATACGCGATGTGAAGAGGTTAGTTTCGATGTCGAGGAGCTTGATTTCCTCTATCGTTAAAACCAATAATGGAGAAGTGCAAATAGATGACAGGATTATATTATTATTGATATAAGTCCATGTTTATATAAATATATACCATTTTGTTACCAAAATTACCCGGTTGTAGTACATCGGAAAGAAAACTGGGCAAATAGACATGCAACATCCGTCCTGAATTATTTTGTCTCTCTCTTTCGGTGAAATATTTAGCTGTGATGAAAATATTGCCCTTCTTGCACTTGAGCAGTATTAAACGACCACTATTTGAAGCGGAGATTCGATGTTTGTATCTTTCTGCGTGTGTATGTGTGCACGCATTGGTTGGTACACTTATCCTAACTACATAACTACAAATCGCCACACTTTTTCTATCGTACACGATCTGGTTTATCTTCAAGAACCTCAATGTTTGGGGTTTCACAAATATTTCGTGGAATCCATGTGGATATACCATAGCCATAATATTTGAAGGATGATTGAAGATCATTCTCATATTATTGAAATACAGGTATTCTTGAAATCGGAGAGGACAAACGTGCGAAAGAAGACGTGATTGATGGGGCGAATGAGACAAATTTTTCAACCTAGACAGTGGGACGTTTCATATTGTGAGAGCTTAACGTAAGTTTTGCACTTATTGGCTTCATCAAGCCTGAGATGTATTGACGAAGGTCCCATATGCGTTTCACATTTGTTTTCTTTGATTTACACCCCAGCTTATATTCACCTTCCTACGATGTCAGAGAAGTTTATTTACACTCGTCTAAAAAGAACAACATCTATATACTTATCTTGAGGCACTTAAGGATCACTTCAGTGTCCCAAGGGCCAAGACTTAACCACCCGAAAAATTGATGGTAGATAAAAAATGGTAGTTTTACCTCAATTTGCAATGTCGTAGCAAGAGGTAATCCATTGACACTATTTTCTCTATGTTCATCGTTCACCCACCCAAAACCGGTATTAAAAGTAGTAAATTGGGGAATTTATACATGTCCTTTTAGATCAGTATAAAACTGGGTCAATCTGAGACCAATATTGAGCACCTATGTACATTAATACACTTTCTAACTACCACGATTTCCCTAAGACTGAAGGTATATTGTGATCTCTTCAGGGAAAACTCAGGCAATTCTCTAAGGAAACTGACATGATATCAGCCTGATCATCCATAAGGAAACTACTATCATGTGAGGTTTGTTCATAAATAATAAGCAAACAACTGAGTCATAGTAAAAATTAGCCCGGGCCGAGTCACTACCCGTTCATCAATCTTCAAATCCGATGTTTGCAAAAATTTGATTTGAGAAGACAAAGGAATCTGTTATACCAAAGACTGAAATACATAATCAGATGTTTCATCTATCTCGAGGAGGGGAACTTTGTATGTGTGGTAATATGGGTATCATGGGGTGAGAATAATCACGAACTATGCACTTTGTGGACCTGTGAAAAGGTAAACATGTTCATAATTTGAAGGTTACAAGCACATGCATAAAAGTAGCATTCGATCATGCATGTAATACGTGTATGTAATTGTTTTAACCATTTACTTATCCAGACCGGTGAATGTGTTAAGTTTTTGCATGATCGTGTTCTTAAAACGTAATGTATAAGCATGTACACCTCTAAGAGTTCCACATCTTTTAAAGACAGTGTCAGTGATCTACTCAAATCGCAGGAATAGCTTAAAGTTATTTTTTATGCAAAAAATGACAGAAACGGCAGAAAATTGTAGTGTTTCACAGATATGAAATACATTGAATTATGTGGGCAGTATGTCGGTGGAGAGTAATGAGTAAAATGTGGTGATTTTTTCGGTGTTCCGATATAGGCAATCAATGATAGTGCCTTTACCACCTTTCTTAAGTGTATGATATGGCATTACCTAGTTTCAACCCGGTAATGTATATATTGCAAGGCCATACCTTTTACATTTTGGTTAGTATATGAAGAATTTGACAAACTTTTGAAAGGATTATGACTATTCTGAAATTTTATCCCGGGTATGACCATGACATCTTTTTGTGACGAGCAAATAACGTATAAAACTTTTAGGCAGGTCCTTAAGACAGACAAATCTATTGATATACAACGGAGATCTTTCTCTATGACCCCTGTATAAACCGTACCTATGATGTTTTATCACATTTCATAATAATTATGAACCATGCAAACATTTTTTTAATTTGCACCTTATAAAACTTGTTAATATCAC
The DNA here is from genome assembly GCA_023653785.1 of Ophioderma brevispina. Lineage (NCBI taxonomy): Eukaryota > Metazoa > Echinodermata > Ophiuroidea > Amphilepidida > Ophiodermatidae > Ophioderma > Ophioderma brevispina. The sequence continues at coordinate 21,680 of JAMKCH010007672.1, read as the reverse complement.
GACATCATGATTGATTGAAGCACAAATATTGAACTAGACAACACTACACAATGTTTTTTACATGAAAGACAGTCTATAGTGACAAAAAAGTTCAATACAGATCCGGTGAAGTTTTTCAATTACATTCTATATCGATTTAACCTATTACAAACTCAAGTAGGAGTCCGTTTTTTGTATGAATAGATGCGAGCGACGTTCCACAGAAAAAAAGACGATATCTAGAAAATAGGCAGGCAAACAAAACACATATCGCTTATCTTAGTTCTATTGTACTCTATTTTGTGGCTCAATTAATCGAAAACCATTTTTACCAATATATTGCTAACTTTTATTATCCATTCAATGACTGTTTCCGTTTTTTCGAAGCCCTTTCTTCACACAAGCAGATTCAAGGATAGTAATAATTTGTGCTACGAGGTTGATTTGTTTGGGCCTTTTCAGCAAGCTGTTTCAGAAAACGTCAAAATCGCAAAGCTTTAGTTTGATGCTTTAAAAACCCTCTTCTCCGAAGGGGGGTGGTTAACCGACCCCCCCCCCCCTCCTTCAGGTTTTTTCCCCGGCTGTGCTAAAAACCTCTTTTTGGTGCCAAATTATTAAGTTAATTGTCCAATTGACATTCCGCTTCTCTTTTAAATCCAAAAACAAACATCCACCGGGTATAGGTAAGATCGGTGATCCCAAAGTGATGTAGGGGGGGTAACCACCCCCCCCCCGGAAGAGAATTTCCAACATGTCCCAACACAAGACCCTGAAACATCACAGACACTTGATTTGGTACCATAGATAATATGTGTCCTCCTCTTTCCATTATAACCAAAATAGTACAACCTGTCTCATTACGACACTTCACAATGACTCATAAGTTCGCATGTCACAAAAACTGCCATTCCCATGACACACACATTGGAAAATTCAATTTTTCGCCACAAAAGGTTTTTTGTTTTTTAGGGAAAAAAAAAAAACAGATTTTCATGCGGTTTTTGACTTCTACTTAATGTGAAAGATTGACCAGTTTTATATAATACCACTAATCCTTTTAAAGCTATAATAGGGTGTTTGCGTCAAGACTAAACATTGCGAATATCACAATTTCCACCCTATATTCAGTATTTTCGTACTTTCCTCAACATATGACGTCAGGTGACTCATAATGGGGAAATGCTTGTACTTATTTTTGGTACCAATGGAAAGAAGAAAACTCTAAGCTATCCTTGTAACAGATTTACAGGAATCGGGTGTTCAGTAACGGAAAATCACATGGGGGGTGGTACCACCCCCCCCCCCTTCGGAGTTTTTTGTTACAAAAAATGGCTCCAGGTAGACGAGGGTTAAACCTTTCATTTTCGCATTGCTTTTAGCATAGCGGTCTGCGTGTTTTGGGCATTCAGAAACAACATCGTCCACTTAATTATCTGGGGGGCCGAATTTTGTGATTAAATAATATTTTCTGTAACTTTTGAGAAGATTCCTAGCTGGAGAACCTCTTAATTAGGGTTGTTTACAACATCAAGAGAAAATGGAATGCAGTTTCGCGAAATCAGTGAAACTGAAGTTTGGAATCAATTTTGTTTCAGTACTTAAGGTTAATTCCAAATCGGCAATGCTCAACATGATCGCTATTTCTCCTGGATGTAATGTCTGCTGTTGTGATCATGGTCATAGAGCTCTATCTCCTATCTGGCCTGGTTTGTCAGCTTTTTCGGTAATCAGTCTTTCCATTTCATTATTATCTGTAGGACTAATAACACTTTTGAAATCCAGAAGGCCCACCAAAAAGGAATCACCTGGAAGTGTTTCAATTGCCATACACGATTGCTGAGCAGTTCTGCAAGACGTCTTGTTTCAGTTCTCATCTTGTTCATTTCTTTGTATGCGAAAACGGTGGGGGTTTTGTTCAATTAATGGAACAATGTCATCATTAACATCTGGAGCTCTTGCTCTCCATTGATGTTGCCTCTGAATACTCTTGTACATTGTGGGTATCCACAGAGGTATTTAAAACAAAACCAGCTTCGTCCCCAATGATAAGGTCGTCCAGTGAACGTAACGGACGGTTTCTGAGCCATTGACAGAAATCAAGTCAACGTTGATAGTCTTGGGATTTCGTTTAATGTCTTATCATCTTATAAGGATGGAATTGTAAGTCTAAACCTGCTTGCGGGCGATCACTGACTGCTTGAATATTGGCATCAGATCTTCCGGTTCGTGGACGACCACGACGTTCCTTGTTCAGATTTGACTTGTTCCAGTTATGTAATACTTCTCAAGACTTTTATAAACGGCACCACATGAAGGTGGTTGTGCGTTTGGGTATTGCTGAAGGAATCTCCGAAGCACTTCTACTAAACTCTGAGTGCGATAGTAGTCTGTAACAAGGAATGAACTTTGCTGTGGTGTGAATTGTCCTGTATCCATGTTGCTTTTCAAATTCCACTTGTGTGACGTAAATTCGGCTATTGTAGGGAACAGTGGCACAGATTTCATTCATAGTCTTGTGTTGTGTAGTTCTTGGATGCACGGCAATAGCCAAGCCCATGGATTGGACTGTATTCTCACTTGCCGAACTAAAACAGCCACAAAGTCAATTGATAGTTGTCACACTTCAGTGATTGTGCACTCATGAGAAGACAAGATGTTTGTTTACCTAATACTAGAGGGTGTTGTCCAAATACCTCGTACCTTTCCAATTAGATGTATTTATTGAAAAGACAATGTATTTACATGCTAAGAGACCTTTCTAGAGAAAGCTAGGGGTTGTCTTATATGTAAAACCCATGCAAAATAGGTAATTACCCAGTATGATGTCATGAGTGCATTCTCTTAATGTGATGCACAGCTATAATAATGTTGTAATGTAATGTTATTGTGCAACGCAAGGAAGGGACCGCCAGGCACTGCGTCATAATGACAAAATGCACTCCAACACGGTTGATCTAGAGCTGTGTGTTCGTGGAAAGATGGTGTAGGCATATAATTTGGTTAGATATAGTGAACAATTCCATGATAGGAAATATTGATAATTCCCAAGGCTAGGGGAACAATGAAGTAAACCTTCTAGTGTAAAAGACTTGGCACATCTTTTTAACTCCAGAGTGTTGAGAAATATAACTGCTAGGTTTTATCAAAGAAAATACTGCAACATTCTCGCAATAAAATATTTGTGCAATACGGCTCTTTTTTTTTTTTTTTTTTTTTGCTTAAAGAGCCAACAATTTCAGCACATAATATTCGTATGTCATCAGGGCCAGCAAATATCAAGTGGTATTGATATCCAATGCCGACAGACACCGTGTGGGAGTACTCAGACGGTAAATGTAATACAGTGTCCTAGTTCCCCCACGTCTCGTCTGGGCTTACAAATTGGTCAACGACTTTGCGCAAATTACATAGTATAATCCGATCTGTAAGTAATTCGGAATTGATATCCTTTTTCAAAAGGTTACAATACCATATTTATCCGAAAAGGTAATCTATAATACATGAAGTACATACGTATTGCCCTCCCATCCACTTTTTAATGCAAAGTTTAAAATAATTTTCTGTAACAAATCACCGTGGCATTATATTGTAATTGTTTGTACAGACATACGTGTAAATCGCCGTTGAAATTTAGATGTAGTGGCTCAGTTACCAAGGTGAGATGTCCGTATTATCCACATGGCTAATTATGTAAGGGGTCTGACAGTGGAATTTTGCTTGCTCCGATTTTCATGTTTTTCAATTCACCAGATATGCGTTATCGGTGCTTCGTGTAACAGCGCATGCCTAATTTGCGCACCAATTCATCTACAGAAAGTTTTTATAGAAAGTTACGCGCAAGGAAATCCAGAAAACAAATGAGCTACGCCTCCGTGATCCAGTAGTGCTAAGGACTATTCCGTAGTAGTGCGTATTTAAAATGACAAGCTTCCAGATGATCATATTTTGATAAATCATATTTCTGGTGTTAATTCTCTGATGATAAATGATTGAAATCATCTGAGATGAGCATTATATATATAACACAATAACTTTCCCTTAAAATAATGTTCATAATTTCTTACGTAAAAAATTAACTGTCATAAGTCAAACAACACAAAACTTTCCAATTCAAGGGTGATTGCATACTTCAGCTGGACTGAGAAACAGCTCAATAATTAGTATTGTTCATAAATGATTATCCACCAGCTGTTGTCAATGCTCTCCAGGCATCGTCTTCACAATTGTGTTGATGAGTCTTATCACTTGTTTCGAAGGAAGGGTCCATAATTTTGTGGCCTACGCGCAAGTTTTGACTGGGACGACGGTCCATGGTGTATGATGGGTTCACTCTTCATCGCCGAATTGGGCGACGCTAGCCTTTAAACATGCTTATTCCGAACACAAACGAAAATCCCGACGTATATTATGTCAAAGGTACTCCTAGTTTTCGTAAAATAGGCGATAAATGATTCCGGGACTAAAACCACCTTAAATGGTGCATTGCAAGATTTGTAGGTTAGTCTAACGTCACAAAAATAACGTATGAGCGGCACGATCGCTTACACACTAGATAGCTAACAATAATCGAGGGAAGACATTCCATGCAGTCGACTGCTTCTGAGTGTGACATATCTGCTCACTGACGAATTCGTGTCCAATTAGCTGGGGTATGCTATATAAACTAAATAATATAGCGTTTACCGTCATCCAATAGTAAACTGCATGAACCAGACAGCACAAGTAGTACAAAAACAAATTTGTTAAAACTATTCATCAACCCCACTTTGACAAAGTATTAATGACCCATATATATTTATAGACTAGATACGAGTGGACATAACACACTTTTGTATTTCTCGCCTGATACTATATACGGTGTAGGGAAACACAGCTAATATGGACAGATGATCAGAATCAGATCACGTTTTATTTCCTTACACTATATACAAAAAGGGATAATTTGCCCGCCGCTAGTTTTACCTGTTGGATTGGTGTATTTGAAAAAGATGGCTTAAGTAGCATCTGTACATTTGTGGACAATTGAGACAAATTTGAGCTATTTATTCAATTTTGGAGCCCTTGTAGGGGGGACAAACGTGAACCCTTGACGTTGTGGCTTGTAACCTGAAAGCTACACCTATTTTTTTTTTCAAACCGGATTTCACATCAAATTGGAAATAGCATTTTTTTAAGTCTGAGTTAACGAGGTTGTTTTTTGAACTCATTTGAGTATTTTCTTGGTATTCCGAATATGGTCATGAAAAAGGAAATTTTGATAAAATAATTGAAAAATGTCTTCAACACTGAGCAACTATTTTCGCGCTAAAGAAGGAACGAACGACTTATTTCGAGATCGTTTCAAACCTAATCCACCGCTTGACCTGTGGTTCACGGTGGTTGAACCGCGTTTCTTTGCTTGAGTAGGAACTGGTTCAACCGAAAAAGAACTCGGGCAGAAACAGGTGAGCAACTGTGGTTGAGTTCTGAAGGCCGCCTTTCTATAATAGATTTATCGCTGTGATAGTTTTACCGCTTCAGAATTCCGCTTGACTGCGCTAATCAAAGAAGGCTTTCAAAAGGATGTTCTTGTTAGCTAGGACGAAGAGCCGATGGCGTAAGCTCATGAATGGTCTACCACAAGGAGGGTGCTTGCACATCTCCTGTAAACATCTATACCAACGACCAACATAGGAGTTCTGGAAACTGTCGTTTCATCTATGCAGATAATCTTGGAATTAGCCCAACGATTGCAGACTTCACAGTTGTTGAAGAGACTCTCCAAAGCTTGGATGAACTCACTCTACTACGAGGAAAACATAAAATTCATACGAGACAGGTGTGGGTTTCCATCTACGCAACGTGAAGCAAAACGTCAGCCTTCAGTTACCCTGGTCTGGAAACACCTCTGGAGCACCGTGACTAACCTGTCTACCTAGGAGTTACCTTGGAATGCACTCTCTCTTATAAGACCAACATCAAGAAGAGAAGTGGAAAGTATGTTCCGCCAATAAATCTTTGAACAAACTCCTGGCACAAGGATGGGGGCTCGCCCACATACACTAAGATCGACGGCACTTGCCCTGTGGTAATCATGTGCAGAGATGTTGCACTATATGCGAAGATCAAACCCCAGGCCAGAAACTTGATCAGCATTAAAATGCCTCCTGCCAGCTTATCACACGATGTCTTCGTCCAACACGCAACGGAGAACTTATACATCTTAGCAAGAATTGCTCCACGAGAAATCGTAATAGTGTAGCGAGCATGCAAGAGCGTAGCTGGCAAGTATGCCAACTATGGACTGACAGAGAACTGCTGCCCGCCGCCTTAAACCCAGAGAGAGTTTTCTTAAGCAAAGTCCAACCTCGAACAGTCTTAAGGAGTAATAGAGAGTCGCATTGTGGAAGAAGACTTGCTATCAACCCACGTAACATCTATGGTATTGAACCCTGGGTGAGATATTTCCTCTGGCGCATGACTTTTGGACTGAATGGCGATGCCTCAACAGATTGAGAACCAGAAACTGACCGATCTAAGGTTCCCTTGCAGACCGGTGGGGCTACCTGGAAGCAGATCAGGACAATAACTGTGGGTGTGCAAACAGGCACCACAGACAATGCAACCTCTCTTGGTCTGCCCACTGTTGGAGCAACAATGCCAAATAAGGACCTTGCGCCCGAATTCATGTGAACAGCCAGGGACGTTGTTTATATCCATCTCTGAATGGATTCATATTTGAGAACCATGTGTTTGGACACGATGAGAAGAAGAACCCGCTTCAGGTAGTTCTTACGGAATATGTTGAAGATAAAGCTGAAGCTATATTCCGTAAGACGATGAAGCGGAAAAAAATATCACGTGATAAATGTATAATAGAAAACTGCCCCTTATACTTCATTACGAGCCTTGTGTTATTTTAAAATTGTACCTGCCTTGTTTGGGAGTAAATGAAAATAAACCGTTTGTACCGGATTTGCTTCAATCCAAATTGTCTTCTTTTTAAAGGTATGTGTAAAATTAATTTTTCTATGGCGGTCCAAATTGTAAAGTAAATTAATGTTTCGACAGCTCTAGAACTAATCAAAGCCTAACGGAAAAATAATTTGCAATTAGATTTTTTAACATCACTTATTTAAAGGTCCCAGGAAATTGCAAATAGAATTGATGTGGTTTGTGTCAAGTCTACAAGGAGGGAAAAGAAAGCATTCATATTTGGTTGTGAGACATCATTAGGAAACTATTGATTTGTCCGAGGGTAATAGAAATTACAGTGACTGGTGTGATCTATTCATGACACGGACTGAAAAATCCAATGGGTTCACTAATGACGTCACGGTAGGTTCTTTTTCTGGCCCTGTTGAATTGGAATGGAATGTCCCTAAAGATTTGGAGTGTTTATCATCTCATTCCTGGGGACCTTAATGCCTTCCTCCCTTTTTTTCTTTCATATCCACTGTACTCAATTTTCTCAATAATGACATCTGTTAATTCAGTACAATTGAGAAGGTTAGAGACTGATTGGCAAAAGTATCACAGTCATTGATCTCGAACCGTCACTGGATCTCGACGGCATTTCAAATAGGTAACAAAAGGTAAACAATGGCTTGCAGCATCCAGGTGAAAAAGGGCCTTAGATGTCTACCAACCAGCGGCCGGAATAATAACATTTGCAATACTACATAAAATTGATCATTATGTTGTGTAGTTCATGAAAATACGTGATGACAAAAAACAAGTGATGGCCAATTTGCATAAACCAACAATTCCAAAAGGCGACATTTAAAGGGTATAGCATACTATCGTGACTTAGTGTCGGAATGTATGTTGTCTGGGTCAAGAGGTTCAATATAATTGCCAGAATGAGTAATGGAAATTTATATACACGGCTATTTTTCACGATGGCCGACATCTCGTCAAAGAAAACACTATAATTTCTTATTATATAACATAAGAAGATGATTTTGGGTCAAAATGAGTGTTTCAGGGTCAAGGAGTTCATAAAATATTCTCAAAAACTGTACACGTAGGGAGAAAAAGTGATAAATATATTAAAAACAGATGCTGATATTTACCCTCGTCTTACCAGGGGGTGGTGGTTACCACCCCCCCCTACGGGGGCACTTTTTTTTTTTTCCGCCCCCCCCCGGGCGCTAAAAAAACGCTAAAAAAATCGTAAGAAAAAGCTTCTAGGTAATCGTTCTTCATCCTTTCCGGTCATTTTTAGCGAAAAAAATGTGAAGGTAGTACCTCACGGGTTAGGGTATGCCGTCCAACGTCGAAGGGGTAAGGGGGGTGGTTGCCACCCAGGATATTTTATGAGGATTTTGAAAAATATTATGCCACGTATGGCTCTAAAAACTCTATATTTATGTAAAACTAGGCCAATTGCCATCATACGAGCTGAAAACCGCATGAAAAATCCGATATCCTACGTTTTTTAGCGCAAAATGGATTTTCGCCTATTTTCTGTGAAAAAATGCCAATTTGGCCGACTCGCGGACTTGATGACGTAATTGTGACGCATTACTGGTGTTGTACTATTTTGGTATCAAATGGAAAGAGGAGGACCATAGTATCCACTGGTATCACAACCATAAGAATCGGGTGCTTATATAAAAAATTACTAAAGGGGGGGTGGTAACAACCCCCCCCCCCCCCTTGGTAAACCGTGTACAAAAAGGCTTGGTAAGACGAGGGTTTATACCACATACCAGAATCCTCAATAATCCTCCTTAGCAAATCCTAACTGCGCTTTGACCCTATGAAAGAAACCCATGACATTATTGTTCGAAATTCGGGGCCATTTTACTCTTGACATATCTGAAACAAACAAACAAAACAATTGGTTCTATAAAGTATTACAGGCCTAAATATCAAAATTCCCATGCAATTCCAGATATAGTATGTAGGCCCCCCCAAGAGCATTAGGCATTATGGCATTAAAGGTGGACTGGCTGATAACACAAGCGGCTTAGGGGCGACCAGGTAACCCTACTTACTTACCGTGTAAAAATCGGCAGTCAGCCAACTTTGAAGTTTCATTTGCATCTCTAGTCCCAAAATAAAGATCAAAATTTGGCATCAGAAGAAAAAAATAGGAGAGGAAACCCAGTACTCTTGATTACAATACGAGAGCATATAGATGCACGCCACGAAACTCGAGCTGGCAGATGATCGGTTTTTGTAATACTTAAATAAATACTTAACGGAATAAAGGCACACATACCATAATCTTCTTAAGTGACGAGGTTACCTGGTCGGCCCTAGACGCTTCCTGATAACAAGATGATTTTTTCCGGAAAAGGTCCAGGATATGTGTAGATAAATTCTACAGGCATGTTCAGTTATAACGCAGCGAGGCTGCAACATTTTCCGCATCCGTGATATTTAGGATACTATAGGAGATACCAAAAGATCACCCAAGGTTTCTTTATGCGGGGCCAGGGTGGATACTGTGTTGTCATTTTTCGTAGGGTACGAATAAGGCATTCATTGGTTACACATAAGCAGGAATATGACTTCTGATAACTTTACAAAACAGTGAAAGCCACTCACGAGGATGTGGAGATAGTTGGAGAAGCCATTTATTTTGAACTTTAACGGGGATAGCAGCTCGACTCGCCTCAACAAATATTGTCCATTGAGTAAAAAGAGCCATTGGTCGCAGTTCTGTAACATATTTAAGTTTGAAGTTTCAGCTATCCTCCAAAAGTGCTGCAGCATAGCAACATTCAAACGGCACTTATCACCTTTGTATGAGCAATAATCTGCCCTCCCAAAGAATAGGGGTGGATGATTACAAGGCAGAGTATTTCTTCCTGTAGAAATGGTAATTCCTGTGCACCTGACACCTGCTTAACATGGTATCAGGTGGGTGCAAAACGTGGTGGTTGCAGCAATATGACTTGAAATTGACAAACAAAAACTTGAACTCTTTAGCAGTTCGATATTGCAAATAAATGCAGTGGCCAGTCATGTCATATAAACACAAGGCACCAGCACTAGCTGATGCGGGGGGGATGGGGGGGGGGGGGGCTGATGTGATGATAAGGAAAAAGATTTTCAAACAGCTGTAATCTACAATCAAAAGAGAAGTTTAAGAAACTGATACAACAGGTATGGTTCAACATTTAAATGTAGTGTGCACGTTTAAAGGTGGTTTTCCGATTTATGTGTATTGTGTTCTCTACTTGATATGAAGAGCCTGGCATTGCACATACACCCCTCAAGTCCGTGGGAAACAAACTTGCGGTTTTGATGGTAGACTCAATATGCATGTTTTGCCAAGCCCTATTCAATCTGTGCTAAAAGTGGTTAACCACTAAACGCGGTTTTTTGTTTATATCTTGGAATGAAAATGGATTCGAGGGCTCAATTTCAGGACGACGAATGAGACAAATACGGCCTTTCATCTGATATCAAAATCGATCACTTCCGGGTAAATCAGGGGGGTCCCAAACCGATCGGAACACGCCCTCCTTTAATGTACTTACAAGTGATTGGACTTCTGGATAACAAGTGTATTACTTATTGGTCGCCTAAACATACATTTGGACACTTGCCCAGAAGTTCGAATCGAAGGAGCAAATTTATTTGAACATAGCGCCATATTTGAGTACTGTTTGGCCGCCAACTTAGTTTAGGCATATACAAGCCTTTGTTTACTTGAGTAACAGTTTATTGGATTTCTTGTACTAAAACATAGGATTAGACCTTTTTACTTTTCATGCCAAGTGACAAAGTTATGATAAAATAGGCAATGGAGGCCATTTTGGACGCCATCTTGGATTTTCAAAGTTCCACAACAGGGATTCTTTGGGACTAGCCTGAAAAATCCTTGTTATCAGCCATGTCCACCTAATAACAATGCTCTTGGCCTATTGTGTGAATCAAAAGAGTAGTCCACGGTGTTTTACATTTGGGTGTCACATTGATAGTCCTTGAGTACATGACTCACGACTCAGCTGACGTTTTTGAGAATTGCTGTTGAAATCCTTGGTACAACCACATCCACTTTGTCACCAAATCGTCCGTCCGGTGCTGTATAGTAGAGATTAAATGATTTTCCCTTTTACTATGTTAAATCTAGGAAAATAGTGACGTATGAAAACTTCCATCACTTTTATATTGCATCTGTAATAGTTTTTTATTGCACTCCTTGACCAAGAAAAATTTTATTTGACACCCACATCTTCTTCATAGGCTATATAATCAGAAATGTAAGGTTGTGTCAATAAAATGGCAGCCTCTTGGAAAATACGGCACATGCAACTTTTTATAGTTTTTCGGGAATGTTTTATTGACCTCCTTGACCCGAAAAAAAACTTTGTTACACCAAAGTTGTCTTCATAGGTCCTTTTTGCTTTAAGAGGCTTCCATTTTGGACAAGGCGTTGTATGCAAATTGCCACCACTTTTAATTTGTCATCACCCGTTTTCCATGAACTCCACATCATACGGTCAATTTTAGCTATGATGACAAATTGTTATTATTACGGCCCCAGAACCACTCTCCTCAAATGGTTGATGCTGCAGCACTACCATTATAATAATGAACTTGTACCCGACACTACAACAGAACCGATCTCCTTGTTACTCTTTCAATACATTTACATAAATGTGAGATAGTTCAGAGAGACAAGGGGGTCTAGTATAAATCATTTGATCGTGTGTTCGACACTAACTACAACCGAATACACGGTAGAGGTAATTTGTTTCGTTGGATGAATAAATTACTTGTTCCAGTTACGTCCATCCGCGCTGCTTAGTATATGTAAATATTTGTTATCTCTATGTGCTCAACCATACGGTTGAGCCTGTAAACATGTTATAAAAACCTGACTTCGACGATACGCGATATGAAGAGGTTATTTTCGATGTCGAGGAGCTTGATTTCCTCTATCGTTAAAACCAATAATGGAGAAGTGCAAATAGATGACAAGATTATTATTATTGATATAAGTCCATGTTTATATAAATATATACCATTTTGTTACCAAAATTACCCCGTTTTGTACGTCACATCGAAAGAAACTGCAACTATGACATGCCCACATCCGTCCTGAATTACTTTTTGTCTTCTCTTTCGGAGAAAATATTTTGCTGTGATGAAATATTGCCCTTCTTGAACTTGAGCAGTTATTAAACGACCTCTATTTGAAGCTATTCGATGATTTCCTTCTGCGTGTGTATGTGTACACGCTTTGGTTTGTACACCGTTATCCAACACTACATAAATAAAAATACGCCCACACTTTTTTCTATCGTACACGATCTAGTTTTAATCTTTCAAGAACCTCAAGTGTTTAGGTTTCACAAATATTTCGTGAATCCATGTTGATATACCATAGCCATAATATTTGAAAGACGATCGAAGATCATTCTCATATTTATTGAAAATACATGTATTCTTGAAATCGGTATGAGGACAACTTGCGAAAAGAAGACGTGACCTGATAGGCGAATGAGACACATTTTTCACACCTAGAAAGTGGGGCGTTCATATTGTGAGCTTAAACTTAAGATTATTTTGCACTTATTGTCTTCATCAAGCCTGAGATGTATGACGAAGGTCCCAAATGCCTTTCATATTTTTTCCTTTGACTTAAACGCAGCTTATGTTCACCTTCCTACAATGTCAGAGAAGTTTATTTACACCTCGTCTAAAAAGAACAACATCTATATACTTATCTATGGCACTTTAAGGATCTACTTCAGTGTCCCAGGGCAATACTTAACCACTCGAAATACTTTGCCGGTAGATAAAGTGGTAGTTGTACCTCAATTTGCAATGTCGTATCCAGAGGTAATCCATTTGAAACTATTCTCTCTATATTCATCGTTCACCCACCACAAAACCCGGTATTAAGTAGTAACATTGGGGATTATACGTGTCCTTTTAGATCAGATAAAACTGGGTCAATCTTGTAATCTTGAACCGCCTATGTACATGTAATACACTTTCTAACTACACATGATTTCCCTAAGACTGAAGGTATCTGCTTCACAATCAAGAGAAACTCAACATTTCAGGCAATTCTTAATGCAAATTGCATTGATATCATGCCTGAATCAACCCATAAGTAAATCTAATCTCACTGTGATGTGTGTCATAAAATAATAAGCAACAACTGAGTCATAGTAAAAATAGCCCGAGTCACTCAGTTCCCACTACCCATCAATCTTCAAATCCCGATGTTTACAAAAATGTTATTTTGTAGAAGACAAAGGAAGCTTTTCTAACAAAGACTGCTATACATAATAATCTTTTTTTCAACTAAAAATTGACAGAAAAGGAAAAAACAGTAGTGTTCAAAGATATAAATATCTATTCAATTACGTGTTGCAGTAAGTGTCCGTGCGGAGAGTAATGACTAAAATACCCGATTTTGTCCTTATTAGGTTGCCTTTGGTCTTACAACTTGTATTGTATGTTAGGATATGTATACTTGTTAAAAACATACAATTTTAGTGGAGGTTTTCGGTTTTCAGAAATTCACTGATAGTGCATATTATTTCAGTCCGTACATTTTACATTTGTGGTGTTATATTACCCTCAAAATTTTGATTAAAATATTATTTTCTCTATTTTATTTGAGAAAAGATTTCTCACGGGAAAAGTACTTTGTTTACTATAAAAGAGAGAAAAGGGAATATCCCTAGTGTTGTTTGTACAAGGTGCACCTGTTAGATTGCACAATAGGGGAAGTGGGGAATTCCCCAAGATGTAAACTTAGAAACTGAGTCAACTTGTTTATGCATTGAGATCAAAACATTGCAGAATCTAGGGAATTCCCCCATAAAGTTATATATGGAAAGTGATGTAATTCAGATGACATAATTTATGTGAATTCCAATTGGTCAGCTAGTGCAAGGTTATGTTTATGTATGATGCTGTGGTAATGTCTATTTTAAGACTTGGGAACTTTATGAAATATTGTGTATATATGAAGGAGAACTTGGCCAGAAGATTCGTCAGCAGTTGTAATCAGCTATACAGTATGGTTATAGCTAGTTTTATTTACAATAATGGTAGATTTATGCTCCAGGATTTATTATATTTTCAATTCCATGTGAGCAAAGTGCTGTAATTATTCTACTGTCGTCTTTGAAGCCGAAAGTGCTGGGAATCAAAATAGGATTCAAATTGTGGACAGATAGAAATCGTGGTGATTATCTTAAACTGACATACTGTGGAATATTAGTGTCGTCGAGGAAATTATTTAACCTTGTCGTCTTGAACTGCTGGACAAAAGTTATCTTCAGGACTGAGAAGATTCCAATGGAATATTACCTGAGGATTTATAAGCGTGACTTTGCATGCTGTCATTTTTGAAGTCTTCGCTGTGAGGACATATCATCGTTGAACTGCAACGCTTCTTGTGGACATTAGTGGAATTCTTGAGGACAATAAGTATATCTTAACTAATTGTGTGTGATTTTGATATATGTAATGTTGTTTTGGACATACCAAATTCTTGAACCATCGTGTTTACAAATCATTAAATCTGTTTTATTATAAAATTTAGATCACTTGTGTACAAGGCTCATTTATTTGTGTTTGAAAGGTATTTCTGACCTTTGACGTCTACGATACGTCATAACAGTGGTTAGTGTATGATAATATTACAATGGTAGTACAACTCATTATAAACTATGAATATGTAACATTTCTCCCTTCGCTTATCTATATATATATTTACACGGACTGATTTCCCCTTGTTAACATCAAAGGTATTTGAGTGCATAGATAGTCGCTTTAAATGCCATCATACATTTAAAAAGTAATTTGTGATAAATAGCGCGACATTGAATACAGGGAAGCTAGAATATCATATCTGAACGCTCAGTCATATTCCAATTAATAACATATACTTTTCGTTGTTAGATTATCTATTGTTTCAGCGTGCATTATTTTTCACGAATGCACTGGCTTCTGTCAGATGATGCACGGGTCATCAGATAATGCAACGGGTCATCAAGATAATGCAGCGGGCCACCACAAGTCACAACTTCTAGTAGCAACTAGAAATCGTCAATCACTTGATAATCGACTTACTGACGCTCATATCAGTACATGGCCTGCATCGTATATATACCTACGCCTCTAACTAAACAACTTAGTATCTGCATCTTATGGGTCAGAGTCCGGACTTAGATTATTAGTGTTGAAAAAATATTGGTTTCTCGTTTAAGTATTAGTTGAATTCACAAGCGCAGACCATTTCAAATAATTGTGATTTTGTACTGTTTCTTTCCGAAATGCGTAATCCTAAATAACGAGAACAAGCTTTTTTTGTACTCTCAAAGGACGATACGTTTGACTTTTAATATGATCTTAATATAAAATTCCTTATGTTGATAATTTGTGTCAGTTTTCGAAAGCGTTCAGAAATTTTAGCTGCGAACGTTAGAGTGACTTCAGCGCGAGATTTTTTGGTCGCAATAACCCGCACAGGCTTGCTTAAAGCGACGGCGTTTTTTAAACTCGCGCACAAAAATGGCATACCTTGACGCATGTGTATACGCTGCGGTCAATGTTATTAACATCACTGCACTGCACAGAGGTGAGAAAATGGACTATATCATGTTGCTGTATATAGTAGGCCCATATCAATTCAGTATACTCAAGAAACCCGAAAACTCACAAATAAAATCGTTTTTCATTCAGAAACCAGTCATGTTTTGTACATGCAGCCTGCGTTGGTCTTTACATCTAATACAGTGGGCGTTGGAATTGGTAGAAAAAATTCAATATGCATTTATATGCAATCGTCCACTGATGGGTTGTTTGAAAAAGTAAGAGGGCCAGTGCGAAAAGTGTATCTTTCTTTCAATGTTCATTGACTCGTTTTCATGTCTATTGGTTGTTGTTTGAGATTGCCAGGGAGGTGCGAGAAAGATTAGCCCCTCTAAGTGTCTTAGAGAGTCTGATCTTTTTCGCACTTCCAGATCATTTTCAAAACCCAAACTAATCAACAATGCATGTGCGTCAGGTCTTTTTGAAACTATTTATAGAGTATCAACTTGGGACATGTTGGAGTGTAGAGTGTTTTTAATTTATTTAAATTACCTCAAAAATTTTGATAAATTACGTTAATTATTAAATGTGAATGTAATGATTTGTACTATTGTTTTTCCAAAGTATATGACGGATAAGTCCCTCGCCGCAATGCATTCATCAGGATAATCACACTTGACCGTATGGGTCCGTGCAGGCAGCCCCTTCGACCTTCGGTCTCGGGCTGCCTGCACTGACCCATACGGTCGCGTTCGATTATCCTGTCGAATGCACGAGGCTAGGTCCTTATCCTAATCATAATTACTCAATCAACACATGTTATTAATTGTTCATGTATAATGAAAGCACTATGTGGCTAATTTGGCTAAAACCAATGTTCATATGGGATATGGGGGAAAGAGATAGCTATTGAGTCTTGTCTCTCAAGGCGGTACAATTACTATCTTTGATAAAAGACCAACTGAATTGGCAGATTAGGGGACAACGGTCGAATGGAAATTACCTGGGGATTTGATATGGGTTCTAAATTGAATAAATTACCCAGATCCATCTTGCTTGGCTAAATTAGAAAATTGATAAAGTTCAATGGGACCGGTCGTCTGTTTATTGCAAATCTAAACCACTGTTGCGCTCTTAAAAAAGTAATCAGGGGAATAGGTCTGAAACATGTCATTCCCTTTACTGCCGTAAAGCGGTAGGGCCTGTTGGCTACTGCCAGGTCCTTTTCTTTTCGTCTTGAAGCTTTTTAATGCTGTTTGACAAAAGTGGCTGGACCCAAAATTCCTTGCTGCCCGTTTACATATTCAAATCGTCGGCTGAATGAAAGACCCAAAGTAAGTTGACGTTTTGTCGAAATTGAGTTTTGGGGAATTTGGAAAGAGGAGGTATTCGCGCATAATTTGAACTATGTGTGAATGATATGTAATGCATTAAAAAAACTTTTAATTAGAAAAAGAAGAATACGTATGTTCAAGTCGCTTTTTCCGCTTAATGCAAGACCAACGTAAGTTTTTACGTTGGTCTTGCATAAACATTTTTTTTCAGTGCAGAGAACCACTTAAGTTGCACTACGGTTCGTAAGTGGGCACTTACTTTGGTCTTGCACTAACAAGAAATACTGATTTCACTTACGTTCTCTTCTTTTTTTAAATAAAGTACAGGTGAGTCAAAAAATTGACCCTGATTGTGTCCTCATTTGAATTTTCAAGTAACATGATCTAACATTTTGGATATAATCTGAATCCTAGTTAATTAACCTTAATTTGCCTGCAATGATCATTCAAAACTCGGTTAGGTATAGACCGAATTACAGTCGTTTTAATCCAGCAGTCGGTTTTTTGCACGTCCACGGAATCACAATTTGCTTAGTCGGTCGCCGTGCATTCAAATGGGAATCTGTGGGATAGAGTGAAAACCGACTACTTGTATCAAAAGACGGTAGCTTGGTCTATACTTACCGATTGGAATTATCTTTGCATCAAATTAGATAATGAAAGAGGCTTTCCGATGATATCACATACTTAATACATATATGATTTAAAAACTCAAATGTGCGGACACCCTCCGGGTCAAGTTTTTGTTTGACTCCCCTGTATTTAAATACGTTTGTCACGTAGAAATTATTTGCATGATATCATACAAATACATTTCCTATGGTAATACCTGACGGAATTGATGGACACACCACCTATCGAATCCAATAGAAACACAAAAATGTGGCTCCTGCAAAATTAGTCAAACTGCACTTTCGTTGGTCTTGTCATTCAGCCGACGAATAGTCTACAACATCGTTCAGGTTTCTTTCAGTTTCAGTCTTTTCTTTACTGTATACTAAGCAAGATTGGCTAATTTGGCTAAACGATGTTCATATGGGATTGAGGGAAAGAGATGCTATTGCATCTCATTTTTTTTTTTTTTCTCTCAAGACGGTACAATTACTATCTTGGATAAAGACAACTGAAATGGCATTACTTAGGGGACCACGGTCGAATGGAAATTACCCTGGAATTGAAGGGGTCTAACGTGAATAAATTACGCAGATCGTTTTGCTTAGCTAATTTAGAGATTGAAAACTTCAATGACCAGCATGTCTGTTATTGCAAACTTACCCTTTCTTATCTAGTAATCCGCGGACCAGGGTCTGAAACGGTCATTCCCTTTAAACTGTCGTAAAGCCTATTGCTACGCCATGCCTTTTCCATCTAAGCTGTATTACTGCCTTAAATAGCAAACGTGCACCCAAACATTCCTTGCTGTCCGTTTACATATTCATACAGTCTTAAACAGCGTTCAGCTTTGAGACTCATCCTGGATCAGTAATCGTTTTGTCAGACTGCGTAATGTCATAGATAAGGCTAAATAGTGTTTGCGCAATGCTAAAAATACCTCGTAATCATATGCCTGTGTTTTGGTGATTCGGTTAAATTTCCCCCAATTGTTTTTAAAGGAAACTGTCTATAGAAGGAGAACTTCTGCAGAATATACGATGTTACTTAGACCGACTGAAATAGGCTAAGCTTCAAATATTTTGCCACTACAGATCCTAGTTAATTCTGAAAGGTATGAACTTGGTTCTCGAAGTGGTAGCGGTTAAACTGAAAAGGCAAATGTCTGGAAAATATAGTGTAAAATTAGAAGCAAAACCAGAAAATAACGTCCTTATGCGCTGATGTACCATGCTTTTGTACACAGTGATGAACCAATCGCTATGAGTTAAGGTGCTAAGCCCTATAAAATTAATTCAAATTAAGCTTAAACCACCATATAATTTTTGCACTGGTTGGCATATGAATTTATAGTTGACAAGAAGTACTTGAATTTCAAGATTGGGATGAGTTCGGTTCATTTTGATAGGTTTTGTCACTATAAATTGGTGCAAAACCAGTGCAAATTTTGTATTGGAAAATTGCTTTGGATAATAACACTATACCTCCGGATTTAACTCACCTATAGGATTCAATAAAAACAAATTTTTGTGAATTTTCTTAAAACAATCACGATCAGTGAAAAAGAGGGGGCAACCTTTACTCCTGATCAAAATTTCAAGTGATCAATTTAATTGACTTGTGCCCAACTTGTGTTGGTAGGTTGCAAGAATTAAAATAATTATCCTATCCAGGGCGTATCAAAAAGAAGTAAACGTTTTGAAAGTATCAGAACTGAGAAAAGTATGTAGTATTTTGTCAGTTTTATTTGAGTTTCATTTCATTGGTAATTTCTTTTCAATCCACAGTCCCAAATCAGTCGATGTCATCAACATCAATAACAATTTTCTGACTTGGTGTTGTAAACCGAACACAAAGGCGGTGTGGGCAAACCAATGGGTTGTTGGCAATAGACGCGATTGGCCCCGGCTTCTTCAGACCAGAACATCAATGGGGATCGATACGCTCCAATGATCAAATGGAGAATGTTGTTCCCTTCATTGAACAGAATTTCCTCTTTTTCCAGCTGCAAGCGAAATGGCCAATTTCAACGAGCTGTGGGTGTGCACAAGATTGTGCGCCTCCCCACAGAAGACCAACTGTGACAGAACCCATCAAATCGAGTGGCCAGCACGATCTCCTGATCTGACTCCGTTAGATTTTTTCGTGTGGGGACACCTCACATCCAGAGTTTTTACGACTCCTCCAGCAGACATCAAAAGTGAGCTTCAGCGTAGAATCACTGCAGAGGCTGATATTGTCAGACATGACGAGCCTTAATCAGAATAGCTGTGAACTCCTGCTGAGAAGGCAGTTGTGTGCATCCCAAGAGGTGGAGGAAATGCCGAGGATTAAGTGTGAGTGATTTCGAAACAATTTTACGTGTTTTGAAATTGTTAAGTTTTATTTTGATTAACTTGCGCAACACATTGTCTTTGGTTTGCGGAAATAGCCATAATTATTTTCCTCGATTGTCACACTCCAATGATTTTTGCACTCACTAAGAAAAGATATCTGGATACTATTTGCTGTAGATCAAATATTCCAATACATTATACATTTCTTTTTTCGGAATTGTTTATGACTGTTACTCTTTTTTGATACGCCCTGTAGTTTGTAGATATCTATGGACTAGAGTTCAATATCTATACGGGATACTCAATGTCATTCTTGGGGTTTAAAGGTAGGCTTAACCAATATCTATGAAACTGCTGTCACATTCTTGGTCTAATAAGGTACACATTGTTTAGAGAAATGGTTGAAGGTCCTGCACATGAAAGTGGTCATCTTTAGTCCTAAAAGTATTCACTGGGAGGTGTTTTCAACGTTTCTTAGTTCAAGATGACCAAAACGAATAATTTGACACCAGTTTCAACGAATCGCTCACTCTGAAAATTTGGCACAGGATTGACCTTGAACGTATTTAAGTCCTATAGCTATTAAACTAAATATATTGTCCGTCATATATGGGCAACACAGTACATTATTTTAATCAGTCATAACCTGACTACTTAACTTGGTGCAAGTTATTTATAATATGAAACAGTTGATACCAACTATGTGAATTCTATAATGGAGTGTGTCGTGGGAACGTGTGTCCCTTTTGTAGGTAACTTAACAAAATATGGAGACAGCCCGGACAACCCACCACAATGTTACCTGATTTGACACCTTTTATTAAAAAACGTCCGCATCTACCTACAGAGTGTCCCGAATTTTGGCTCCCCTTCCAAATTTGACATGAGGGTACAGGAAGTGCCACAAAAAATTGACGGTCTTGTCCGACCTATCCCCATATCTCAAAAAATTGGTGTTACCGTACCAGACTATTTAATGCTCCTGCCCTCGACATCATTGAAAGTGGTTCACCTCACGAAAAAGGCGGTGTTTATACGTCTGGGTCTCAGTCTACGTACTTCTTCAAATTTAAATCTTGACTTTTTGGTTCCGTGGATACGGACATAGCTTTCCATGTGATATTCATAGAACTATCAAATTGCGGAAGAAAGGCAAAGCGGCTAAACCAGAGCAGCATTAAAGCAAACCCAATAGTTTGTATATATGAGAGAACAAGACTTATCGTGTCGACCTGCATTTAAACATTAGAAGGCTATAGTGTAGCTCTCACTCACAATCCTTGTTAGTTTCATCAATATCGGTCAACTCTCTCAAAATGAACACAAATCTAAATTACGTTATTTTAAATAGGTCTAAGCTCGAAATTCCACCACAACCAACGGTATTACGATCTATTGGTAAGTAATTTACCATGATTAACTTTACCTCGGAAGTTAATAGTCAATGATAAGTCCGTATTACATTAAATGATACACATGCTTCCTGGTATTTTGCGCACCGATAAAGCGAAACAGTCTCAGTGTATCCATTGCTTTATTTCGTTTTAATACATGGTTGTGGCATGAAGGAATAAGCGCAAACTAATGGTGCACTGAGCTTGTTTCGTTCGTTTCGTTGTGGCGCAAAATATCGTAAGCCTGGTTAATAATATCTAAAACCCGCAGGAAAAGACTTTTCAAATTAGTCTATTACACCCACATTTTAACGCCTGGGCCGACTACCTTTCTTACAGTAATTCTGATTGGCCCATTAACATGCTGTAACATAAGAGTATAACCTCTTAGTAACCAATAGACTTTCTACAGAGCGCGGAACTATTCAGGAATTTCTTTTTGCAGGTGAAGCTCTATTCTCTATTCATTTCTGAGGGTCTCTGATTGCCTAAATATATCGCAGACCTGAAAATTCTTAATGTTC